>CAUYON010047629.1:0-37315 GCA_963573935.1 Arctocebus calabarensis
ACAGGCGCTCCTCACAACGCCCAGCCATTTTTTGGTTGCAGCCATCATTGTTGTTTGGCAGGCCTGGGCTGGATTCGAACCCACCAGCTCAGGTGTACGTGACTGGCGCCTTAGCCCGTTGAGCCACAGGCGCCGAGCCAAAGGGATGGTATTAAATATGGTAGAAGCTCCATAGTTGACCACCTTCTTAAGTTGACCTAATTTTCATAGACTGGACACGCACCACTTATATGTATCAGTACAGTAGGCCTAGTTCCTTATGTTGACCACCTCTGTATGTTGACCAGTTTGTTGCAGTCCCTTAGATGGTCAGCTTAATAGAGGTTCTAATATATTTAAGAATTTACTACCAGTCTTAGATGGAGAATAATTGGCTTGGTGCCTGTAGTTCAGTGGTTAGGGCAGGTTCAGAGCCTGACCCAGGCCTGCTAAACAGCAATGATAACTACAACAAAAAAAATAGCTGGGTGTTGTGCCTGGTGCCTGTAGTCCCAGCTACTTGGGAGGCTGAGGCAAGAGAATTGCTTAAGCCCAAGCGTTGGAGGTTGCTATGAGCTGTGATGCCATGGCACTCTACTAAGGGCGACTTTGTGAAATTCTATCTCAAAAAAGAGAGAATTATCTTAAATTGATAATAAATTTGAACTGAAGGGTAATTTCAGACCTTAATGTATTTTAGAATTTATGTTAGGTAATGTAGTCAGATGTTTAATTTTTGCCTTCATTGCAAACTTTTTCTTAGTTCTCAAATGTTTCTTTGTTTTACAAACATGGAAGGACACAAAGCTATTAATTAGTAAATAACTCAATTGAAAGAGGTACCCCTAAGTTGTCAATGGTAAATAGCCCATTGACAGTTCCTAAAACCTCAGAGTAAGTTCTCTGCATATGCTTCTTTTAGAGATTGGTTTCCTCTTTGACAGTAGCTAAGATTACTGATACAACTTTTTTTTAAGAGGCAAGGTTCTGTTCTGCCCAAGCTAGAGTTCAATGGCATGATTATAGCTGACTGTATCTTCCAATTAAAGTGATCCTCCCCACTCAGCTTCCCAAGTAGCATTAGAACTATAGGTGTGGACCACCATGTCCTAGCTAATTTTTTTTCTTCTGTGTGTGTATGTAGAGACAAAGTCTTGCTACATTGCTCAGGCTGGACTTGAACTCCTAAGTGATTCTTTCACTTGGCCTCTCAAAAGCACCAGGAGACAGATGTGAGCAGCTACCACACCTAGCTGCTGATCTCAGTTTTTGCATGATTCTCATTTTTTGTGTTAAGGAATCAGGAATAACAAGATTTCTTAGGTTTCCAGATTAATTTCTCATTTGACACTTACAAGAAAAACTTTCAGAGAATTTACTTTTACTTTATGTGACAAAATTGTACATATTTATTATGTACAACATATTGCTTTGAAATACCTATGCATTGTAGACTGGCTAATTGAGCTAATATGTGCATTACTTTACATACTTTTTTTTGTAGTTTGAACACTTATAAGTCTAATCTTGGCAATTTTCAAGAATGTGATACATTTTTATTAATTGTAGTCACCATGTTATACCATACATTTTTATTCTTAAGGATTTTTGTTTCTACTTCATAACTGTAATTTTGCTACTGTTACGAATCGTAATGTAAATATCGAATATGCAGGATGTATTTAGGCGATCCCTGTGAAAGGTTGTTCGACCCCTAAAGGGGTTGCAACCCATAGATTGAGAACTGCTGGTATAGACTGATCCTTTACCACATTGCTTTTTTTTTTTTTTTTTGAGACAGAGCCTCAAGCTGTCACCTTGGATAGAGTGCCATGGCATCCCAGCTCATAGCAACCTCCAATTCCTGGGCTCAAGCGAGTCTCTTGCCTCCGTCTCCCAAGTAGCTGGGACTACAGGCGCTTGCCACAATGCCCGGCCATTTTTTGGTTGCAGCCGTCATTGTTGTTTGGCGGGCCCAGGCTGGATTCGAACCCGCCAGCTCAGGTGTACGTGGCTGGCGCCTTAGTCTGTTAAGCCACAGGTGCCGAGCCACCACATTGCTTTTGAAAACAAGACACTCATCAGTATTTTGTTTTCATTTGTCCTGTATTTCTACTTATGGTAATATGAGTGAGGCTATTTATTTCTTTGTAGTTGATATACAATTGGTTATTTATTGGTTATTTCTTTCTTTCTTTTCTTTTTTTTTTTTTTTTTTTTTTTTTTTGTGACAGAGCCACAACCTATATCCCTGAGTAGCGTGCCATGGCATCACAGCTCACAGCTACCTTTAACTCCTGGGCTCAAGCGATTCTTCTGCCTCTGCCTCCCAAGTAACTGGGACTACAGGCACCCACCACAATGCCCAGCCATTTTTTGGTTGCAGCCATCATTGTTTTTTGGCAGTCCCGGGCTAGATTCGAACCTGCCAGCTCAGGTGTATGTGGCTGGCGCTTTAGCCGCTTGAGCCATAGGCTCTGAGCCTATTTATTTATTTCTTGAGCTTACAGCAACCTCAAACTCCTCCCAAGTAGCTGAGATTACAGGTGCCCGCCACAAAGCCCGGCTCTGTTTTGGTTGTAGTTGTTGTTGTTTATAGAGACCCAGGCCAGCCACAGTATATGTGGCTGGCACCATAGCCACTGAACTACAGGTGCTGAGCCTATAATTGGTTATTTATAATACTATTCTTAGGACTTAAAACTGTTTTATTTTTCTTTTTTTGTAAGGAACCCCAATGATTCCTGTACCAATGAGCATTATGGCTCCTGCTCCAACTGTAAGTATAATTTATAAAAGGAATTAAAAGTTTTGGTAGTGCTAGTGCTTTGAAAGCTAAACAATTTGATAAAATAACAAATTATTATATTTGCTTTTTTTTTTTTTATCATTTCACTGTTAGTCCAAACAACAGTGGACTCTTTTTTTTTTTTTTTTTTTGGTAGAGACAGAGTCTCACTTTATTACCCTTGGTAGAGTGCCATGGCATCACACAGCTCACAGCAACCTCCAGCTCCTAGGCTTAGGCGTTTCTCTTGCCTCAGCCTCCCGAGTAGCTGGGACCACAGGCACCTACCACAGCGCCCGGCTATTGTTTTGCTGTTGTTGCAGTTTAGCTGGTGTGGGGTTTGAACCTGCCACCCTCGGTATATGGGGTTGGCACCCCACTCGCTGAGCCATACGCACCTCCAGTCCAAACTTTTTTTTTTGTAGAGACATTTTCACTTTATGGCCCTTGGTGGAGTGCCGTGGCATCACACAGCTCACAGCGACCCAACTGCCTGGGCGTAAGCAACTTTGCCTCAGCCTCCTGAGCAGTTGGGACTACAGGTGCCTGCCACAATGCCCGGCTATCTTTTTGTTGCAGTTCGGCCGGAGGTGGGTTTGAACCCACCACCCTTGGTATATGAGGCCGGCGGCACAGGCGCTGTCCCCAAACTTTTTTTTGAGCAGTGGGCGACAGAGTCTTACTCTGTTGACCCATGCTAGAGTGCCATGGGGTCAGCCTAGCTTGTAGCAACCTTAAACTTCTGGGCTAAAGTGATTTCTCTGCCTCGGCCTCCCAAATAGCTGGGATTATATAGGTACCTGCTAAAATACCTAGCTAGTTTTTCTATTTTTAGTAGAGATGAGGGGTGAGGGTGGGGGGTCTTGCCCTTTCTCCTGCTGGTCTTTAACTCCTCAGCTTAAGCATTCCACCTGCCTCAGCCTTCCAAGGTTGCTAGTATTACAGATGTGAGCCACCATGCCTGGCCAAAATTATTTATAGGTGTTTAAAAGGATAACAAAAGAGAGTGAAAAATGTAAATGCATTTTATACCACTTATTTGAATAAATGTCATTTTTATTCAGCTGTGCATATATGCAATTACCCCTAAAATAAGCTCCCCAGATAGTTTTATGAGTTTTTCTTTCCCTTACTCTCTTGGTCCTTCATTATTTATTATTGTTTTTATTTATTTTTTTGTAGAGACAGAGTCTCACTTTATCGCCCTGTGTAGAGGGCCGTGGCGTCACACTGCTCACAGCAACCTCCAGCTCTTGGGCTTAAGCGATTCTCTTGCCTCAGCCTCCCTAGTAGCTGGGACTACAGGCGCCCGCCACAGCGCCCGGCTATTTTTTTCTTTTGCAGTTTGGCCGAGGCCGGGCTTGAACCCGCCACCTTCGGTATATGGGGCCGGTGCCCTACTCGCTGAGCCACAGGAGCTGCCCAGCCTTTAACTTTTAATATACATTTATTTTAACTCTTGAAGCACACAGTTCCATCTTTAAATTTTGAAAACAATCCTTATCACCACACAGGTGGTAGGAGGATCAAACAAGACAAAGAAGGTCAAATATCTGACCTAATAATGCCTGACCTACTAGGTTCCCTTTCTTTCCTCATTTCTCTTAAATGGAAGGAGGTAGAGAACAAGCAGATTTTTACCTTCCTGAAAACAAGGGCCACTTGACTGCACTGCATTGGAAATACTTCCATGGCAGACAGGACATGCTATGGTCAATCAGGGCTTGTAAGAGGCAAATTCCAAACTGCTGACTGGACACAATAGGAGAGTATGGATTACAGAACGTGGAACATCAAGATTTCCAGGAGAAATACAATTAGTTTGGTCATCTGCAACTTAGACACCAAAAGAAAACAAAGGTGTGTGGAAATTGAGGAATTCTTTGCGTTTCTTTGACCAAAAAGAATGAAGCAAGTCAAGTCAGGAGGTATAACCAATACCATTTCAGTGAAGGCTAAGAAGGCATTTGCTTGTCAACAAAGCCCTCAACTTATATGATGACAGCAAAGTAAGAATAACCACATGCAATTAAAGTAAACGATAAACAAAGTGGTGTCACTGAAGGTCAATTACGTTGGGGACAGTCACAAGAAGAATATGGAAAGGATCTGTAAAGACAAAGGGCAAAGTTATAAGGGATAGAATTTACTTTTTTTTTTTTTTTTTTTGAGGCAGAGCCTCAAGCTGTCACCCTGGATAGAGTACTGTGGCATCATAGCTCACAGCAACCTCCAATTCCTGGGCTCAAGCAAGTCTCTTGCCTCCGCCTCCCAAGTAGCTGGGACTACAGGCACCCGCCACAACGCCCAGCCATTTTTTTGGTTGCAGCCACCATTGTTGTTTGGTGGGTCTGGGCTAGATTCGAACTCACAAACTCAGGTATACGTGGCTGGCGCCTTAGCCCATTGAGCAACAGGCGCCGAGCCTAGAATTTACATCTAATGGGTTAACTTGAACTTGCTCTTTCAAAAGAACTGGAGATAATAGAGACCTATTATTCTTTCCACAAACTCTGGTCACAAGTGGTATCATTACTTGTGTAGAGACAGACACCTCCTGCTCTCCTTGGCCCAACCCCTGTCTAGAGGGACCCTGGCCTAGGAAAAGGTGGTAGATCTCTGTTCCAATCAAAGATAGGAATAATTATAGCAGCTGAGATTGTTCTCCCTGGAGAACCCCTGAGATTCTCTCCCTTCTGCATTTCCTTCCTTTATAACTTTAACAACCAAGACCACTTCCCCTGGATTGTGGAGCTGGGAGGACCCTCAAAACTCTCGAGTTCAACTCCTAATTTTATAAGTAGTACTCAGAGAGTGGAGAGATGTGCAGAGGTGTCCTAAGGACCTGGGAGCCGAGGCTAGGAACTCAGGCCAGGCCTCTTGCTTCAGTTCAGAACTCTTTCTACCGTCCCTCCCTCTGGCTTTGGATTTGCGTACACAATAGGTGCTGGATGCCTCTGGTGACTGGAAGCTCCTGAAGCTAGCCTGCATAAATTAGGCCCTACCGCTCTGGCTCTTAGCCACCCTGGGAGCTGGCCTGATAGTAAGAGTATTTTTTAATTCTAATGAAAATTCTTCAATGCAAGAGCTCTGGCTCATAAAGGCTGCTACCAGCTGTCAAAGCACTTGGTAGTTTGGGTTAATAAAATTTTTAGATCTTATACAATGCATTTTCTCTTCAGGTATTTTTGCATTGTTTCTAGAATGAGATCCCAGATACAACTCTGAGACTTAACAGAAGACTACAGAAGTGGATGGCTAGAATAAAATTTAGATTTTCCTTCAATGGAGGGACATAATAATTGCTCCCAAACACAAAGCAGAGAGAAAATTCTGTCTTAGACCCTCATTGCTTTTTTTTTTTCCTTTCAAGATGACATTTTAATTATCTCAGGAATATGTTCTCTTTTTCCACATCATATTTTCTACGATAAGAAAACATGTAAACATAACTGCATTATACTAACATCAAGCAGTAAAATAGTAGCAGAAGAGTCAAGAAAGTTAAGGCAGATTTTATATTTTATTTTATTTTTTTTCCTTTCTTCTCTTTTTTTAAAAGACATGTAGGAAGCTGTAAAAAGAAGACATTAGAGGCCAGTGGCTAGGTCTCAATGTCTTCTTCCCTGTGGCTCCAAGATGGGACCATGGACCAGACCAAGATGACCCCCTCCCTGCCAGACGCCCTGATGCTTCTCTCCACTGCCAAACAAACCACCTCTGAGCACCCAGCAAGTTCCCCAGTGAGGTCCCGCCCCAGATTCTGGAAGCAGGTCTTGTCCATGAGCTGGATCCTCACAAGGGGCCAGGAGATTCACAAAGACATGAAAAAAAATCTGCTCTAATGCCAAAATATAGGACCCCAAAGCCAAGCAGTCCCCTATCCTGTGTGAACAGGGGCAGTGGTCTGTGCTGTGTTGCTTCATGGAGCTGGACTGGAGCTCATAGGAGAGGAGGGGAAGATACTGCATGAAAGATGAAGCTCTACAGAGAGAAAGGACTATTGATTTATCCCCAGAATGTTTCCTGGGGCTCCAAGGGCTGTTTTGGCTTCAGTGTCTGTTGTTCTGTGTGCTTATATACAGTCCCATGTACTCATTTTACTATCTCATTTTGCAGACAGTGCCCCCCCCACCCACTCACCCCACCCACTCACCCCACCCCCGAGACTGTAGGGGCCAACAGAGAGACTGTATAGCTGTCTTGTTAATTACAGAGGCACATAGCAGGAGCCCAGTGAAAAGCCAGAGAATGAAAGAAAGCCAGAGCTTATGGGGAGAGATCAGAAGTTGTCCTGTGCCCCAGGGATCAGGAGGCAGAGAAGTGCCTGGTAGTGTTAATGGCATAGATGAATTCTGCCCTCTGCCACTCTGCCTCCATGTGCTTCTGCTCCATGGTCACTGCCCTTATCCCTCAGAATTATAATAGATAATTTACTTGTCTATTTCCTCTCATAGATACCTAGGGGATCTGATTCATTCTCTACTCCCTGGCTTGGCACAGCACATGGATTTAGTAAAAGTGGATGGAATGTATGTCTGTCCATCCCTCTGAGTTTCTGAAATACTTAGAATTGAGTCCAGTAAAATACAGCAATCTAAAGCCTTACGGATGAAAGAAAAGAAATCCAACTTAGGTAGTAGGTGGAGGAAATTTCACTGTTTGTTTTAATCCATTTGTGTAGGGATCCAAGGTATTTTGGAAAAATTCCACACTTGTCTTACTGGGGTTAATGTGCTTCCTTTTCCTGACAGGCCTCAGACAAAACAATTTACCCTGATAAAATCAACATCAATTTATGGAAATGTAAACAGAATTCTAAAGGGCACACTAGTGTAAGAGGAAAAATTAATCAGTAAAGATGTTTGACCAAAGTACTTAAATAAGCAGGGCAGATTACACAGAAAACTCTGACAGGAAACCTGCCTGGCCTCACCCTTAGGTAGGGTCTCTTAAAATCTCTCAAATTCCTTGCTTTCCTATAAAGGAAAATATGATACCTTACATTTTTTAAACTTAAGGTTTTAAAATAAGTTGTAGAGAGTAAAACTAGACTTTAAGCAATCAGAAAAGTGTTTTTTGTAAGGAGAGTCATGGTGGTCATTATAAGGTCAAGTGTGGTGCATCATGGTGGGCTATCATGGCAGCTGATGTTAACGATTTCCCATTCTCCCTAGGGAGCCCTACTCCTTGGATTCAGCCACTCCTCAGAGTTAGAGAAGGGAAAAGGAGAAGAGGTCCATCCTGGTCCCCTAGAAGCCCTCCTCAGGGAAGGATTGAGAAGAAACTATTTCCTAATGTTTCTTCTTTTAAAATAACATCAGCAACCTTGATGACTTCATCAAAACAAAGAAAGATTCCAATAACAGAATCTGAGAATGATCAGCCAAAGTACCGAGCAAAGTAAAAAATAAAATCAAGATTTTTTTACATTCTTTGGGTTCCTTTGGCTTTAGGGTTCTGATTTCATTAAGCTTAAATGACAAAAAACAATCAAAACAAAGAAGACAAGTTAACAAAGGGAGTAGAAAAGTCCAGCACTTATAAGATTAACAATGGGACACAAGTGAGTTGAAGCCCATTTGTGCAGCATTGATGGTTTGATGGCCAATATGCTGTCATATAGACAGAGGCCTGGGATCTGTCCCTGGAGATGAACACTCTTCACCATCCATCAGACACGGCTGTGCTAGGCCATCTGTGGCTTCTCACAAACCCTTGGGAAATAGTGTGATCTGTGTCATTCATGTAGAAGACTCAAGGTTGCCAGCTTACATAGGTCATCTGTGATCCCATTTTTAGAAATGTGATGAGAGTTGTCACCCCTTAACAGACTTTATGTTACTTTATCTTCACAATTCCATGAGGCTTATATTATGATTCCCAATTTTCCAATCCCTTCCCCCCAAAAGCCCCAGTGAGATGAGATGACTTTTTCAAGGTGATTCTTTTAGTAGAGTAGTTCTCAGCCCTACTTGCACCATAGAACCCCAAACCACAGTACCCAGGCTGCATCTCTAGAGTGGAGTATTTTTTAAAGCTCCCGTAGATTCCAATCTGTGGCTAAGACCAAAGAACCACTAATCCAGTAAGCAGTAGAGTTAGGATCTGAATCTGATTTCAGGCCTCTGCTTATTTTTCTCTATGACATAAAAGATCAATCCAAAGATTTAAAGAACTATTCATCAAATAGTGTTCCTACCAGAGAGAAGAGACTTGGAATTCAGAAAAAGGAAATCCATTTGGCATATGTTTACTTTTTTTTATAAACAGGATAAGAAACAGGCTGAGGACTCAGAGTCTTCTCTGCAGCAGAATTTATGGGCCTTGTGAACAGGATTCTCAGATATTCAAAATCTGTATTTTGCTGTTAAGTTCCAGCTGTGTGCTAAAGGGTTCGGTTGCAATGGGACTTCAGGGTCTATATGTCCTCCTCAGGCCCACAGTGAGAGTAACAACTCACAAAGAGCAGCCATAGCCAATGTCACCCTCCCTCATAACTCATCTGTACAGACAGATGGGTCCTGCTGCCAATTCCAATGAATGCTTTAGTTAATTGTCTTCATTTTCTAGGGCAAAATAATCATGATTGAAACATCTTCCACTGGCTGCTATGTAGAACAGAACATCCCATCTCCCTGACTTTCCCTGTCATGAGGAAGTGATGGAAAATTATTTTCCCTATTAAAATGCCTGCTCTCCTAAGGATAGGAGCCACCACAGAGCCTTTAGTTGAAACATCTTGGTTGAGAAACAAAGGCTTGGCTAATGCGGATGATCATCTTGTCACTGCCATCCAGTTAACCCTTTCCTCCAAACCAGACTCTAGCTTAAACCTATAAGTCCTCTCTGGCTAAGAGTTTCTCTTATAATACCTCTGCTCCTAATGGCTTCCTACTCCTCATAGCCAACAGCTGTACTAAACAGACAAATTTTAGTGTCTGTTACTTATGAAAGTACCTCTGAACCTCTACTACAACATATTAGGCTCCATCTTACAGGGAGTTTTAGAACATTCATTCAGATTTTCATACATTTATCCAGGATGATTTTCATACATTCATCCAAGATACAGTTACTGAGGCTCCTTTTTGCTAGGCACTACCCTATGGACTGGACAAAACACCAAATAAGGTCGAGCCCCAGACCTAAAAAAGCTTCCAGTATAGCATGAGAACTTGATTTGTGGAAAGTAATTAAAATCCAATGTGGTGGCCAAATGATGGATCTGGCCATGGATCACAACCTAGCCTGTTGGTGGGGAAAGTGATTGTGGAAGGCGTCTTGTACAAAAGAAAGTCTGAACGGAGGAAATGTGCACAGATATGAAGGATAAACAGTATCCTGATGACCAGCTAGAGAAGCTCTCTTCTGTAGGGCAGTCATCCAAAGGGTTCAAGTTGCCCTCAAGGGCCTTCACAAAATGGCTCTCTGGTCCCTTCTCCTTCCCAGTGCCTGTGCTGAGCTACCCACCATTACTCACTAATCCCCACCCAGTCTTGCACATCCATACATTTTCATTCTTGCTAGGGCTATGTTCTTTGTCATGAATGCTCATCATCTTCACTCTATGGAACTCCTCCCTACCCTTTGAAGCCCAGTAAAAATGCTACTTTCTCTGCAAACTTCCCTACCTCCAGGATATCACAGAACTTGTGATATTCATACATTATATATGTTATTTTTAACAAAGGAATGAAAGAACAAAGCAATGCATTAAAAATTTGCAAGAATGTTTTATCTACTCTAATGCAAAAGGTAGAGTCTCCCCAGTAAAGGCTACAAATTGGGGTAAAGGAATAGGATCTTGTTATTAGCTCCAGGCAAGCCAGACAGCAGCACTTGGCCAACTTCTGAAAAGAAGGTTCATTTGGTGATTCGTCAATGCACAATTATACCACAAGCAAGTAGAAACAAATAGAGAGACTTAGTAGCAAATTGATTATTCATGAATCCGATTACAATTACCAGCAAAAGTAAGGCTTGTATCAGATACCTGTAATAATTCATGCAGGGGACAGAAGGAACCTTGCAAGGTTGGCATCTGTACCCTGCAGCATCAGAGAGCTTAGGCCAGCTAATATCCTTAGACTCAACGCTGACAGGACTGAAGTTATGCTCAAGTCCTCTTGAGCCAATTTGTGGCACGAGACAAACTTTTTTGTGGCCAGAGCCTTTATCCTCTTACTTAAGCTACCAACCCCCAACATTTATCTTATTTTAAGGACAGCACCTTCAGATACAAGATAAGAGGATTAAGCAAATGGACTTGACAAAAATTTTTCCAGCTTATATACCACGGTGAACTCCAAACAGGGTGAATAAAAGTGAGAAACATGCCTCATGTTTCAGCACTCTGGACAGTGCCCAGCAGGGTAGGGCAGACCACTTTCATCTATTGATACAGAAGCACAGATTCCAATCCAAAGTGCCTACTCAGCCCTCGGTAGACAGGGGTAGGTATGGAAACCATTTGTCTTTTACCACGAATGAAACGGGAAAACAGAATGAGATCAGGGATGCTGAGACCCTGCCTTAGTTACCACATTCAGTCTGGCCCAGCTACTACTGGGCATGTGTTCAAAGGTCGACAACTGTTAATGACAATTAGTGATTATTTATGTTTTGATGTAGTATATGATTAGAAAAGATACCAATGTCTTTTCTTGCTCTATAATAAGTTCCTCACACTATAGAAGAAACTATTCTGACCAGCAGAGAAGAGATATATACTTCAAAGGGATTAAAAAAGAAGTGTGTATTTCAGTACTGAAGCTGTATTTGTGTTCAGCAAGGTGAAGGCATATTGCCACTGGGTGTCCTTTATGGTAAATATTTGACAGTTTGACATGAACATAGAGAGCCTTACCTTATTCAAGAGACCCACAGGAGAAAGGCCTCTGGTAAACTTTTCACTATCCAGGAGGAAATGGTAGAAAGGGCATGTACAGGCATAGGTACAGGGGCAGGATTAGATATTAATTTCCTCAAAAAAAAAGGTATATAAATTTTGTGCTATTAGAGACATAAAAATGTGAGCTGACCTCATTTTTTAAAAAGACTTATTTCAATCAAGGTATGAGGGAGTCTGGTCTACTTGAAAAGATTTGATAAGTTTTCTCTGGAGTCCGACTTCAGTTAACATTCAAGAACCAGGTACATTTCATCCTCTTTACAATATTCAAAAACGCCTATAAGACATTTGTGGCATAGAACACAGCAAAACTTTAAAAAACAAAACTCCCCTGAAGCTTCTCTCCTATCTCTACAGGGTTTACACAGCTAATCCCACAGAGATCTCAGTGATCCTCCATACACAAGAGACTTGTCTACACTGAAAAAGGGGGCAACTGGATGAACCACTGAAGCAGGAAAAATGAGACTTTGAAGTTCTAACCCCGTGTTCTCTCTGGTCAGCAGACAACCTGTTCCTTGTTATAATGCAGACTCCTGTCTACTAAATCATCATCTCTGGGGGCTGGTAGAACTTACATTTTGAAATAAGCTCTTCAGGCACTAAAGATGGCACACACCTGCTCTAAGTCATAATGAACTGATGGCGAGGAGTCTGAAGACTCTGGCCCCTTTGCCTGAATTCTGATGAGCTCTGTGTTTCCAAGCTGCCATTGTGTCTGCTTTAGTGAACCTCAGCGCTTGAGACCATGTAAAAGAAACTCTGGGTGTCTTTCATTTTCAGTGCCTAGAACATAAGGACTTCTTAATGAATGGTGGGTGACTAGCGTATACAGAGAGATCACATGGAACAGTGATTTTACAACCCGTGCACTGTGGCACACTGGTGTGCCGTGAGAGGATCTTTCTACATAAAAAATTTTAAACATTATTAATTACATTATTTTCAAAAGAAATTCAAAACACAGTAAATATATTCTCCTTTTCTAACTTTTTTTTTGATTGACATAATTTAAGTGTGCTATGGAAGTTTAACTATAAGTTCAAGTGTGCCATGAATAAAAAGGTTGAAAAACACTGACATAGAAGGATGGGTGGTGGCCAGGGTGAAATAACAAACAAAATAGAGACTAGTGGAGAAATAATAGATTTCAATTTAGCAATTATCAAATATTTACGTGGAGTAAATGTTTTCCTTGATAACATGGAAATCATAAATTTCTCTCTGGTCATTCTACATGCGTACACACACACATACACACATACAGTCACCCAGAGACCCAGCTGCCATGCTCAATACTGACCAGCTCATCAGGAGGCACTAGCTTCAAGTGTAATTACAAAGGAAAAGCAACCGTGGCTAGATAGCTTCTTAGGTAGAAAGTGTAGCTCTACATTTTGTTGGCATTGCCATGTCACCTGGTATAGATAGCGCCAGAAAATGTCTTGCCGGAAATCAGCTGGGCATACCACTTTTCTCTGATCCCACATCTGCATCACAGCCTGCCAAAGAGCCTGCAGTAGGTACTTCCTTGGTCAAGGCACTTCCTGGAGCAATTCAGATGTGGTCCCCACCTCCTGAAGACTCACAAGCCAAAGCAAATACTGTTGGGTAAGAAGCAAAAACTACCCAAAGAAAAGGAAGACTCAGGGTACACTACCACATGGCTGGGGTTAGAGTATAGGTGGCACTAAAGCCAGGCTTCCCTTCAGGCAGAGAAGGCTTAGGAGAAGTAATCATTTTTTTTCAAGCCATTCTTCGTTGTTAAATTCCTCAGCATTCAGGTAGAAAAGGGAAGAGAATTTAGAGTGCAAGATATGTAGATAAATTTATGAACCAAGAGACCAAATTTGCCATAATAAGTGGCTACTTCAGGGATTCTTTCATTTTATTTCCTTATTCCTGCTGGTGGCCTGGACTTTGGTTAAGAAATTATCAAGAAAAAATGCAGCTGTCCTTTCCCCGTGCTTTAAATCTGAAGGGAAGCTTCTGGTAGAATTACGCCAAGTCTAATATAGAAACCTGAGGGCAACTGTGTCTACCCTGACATACAGCAAAGGCTGTTCGAATGCACCATACATTTCCATATGGCTTTCCCAGCTTGTGAGCTGCAACTCCACATTTTTCTCTGTCAGAGGATTGAGTGAGAATGGCATTATTACAGTAGAAGCTTGAATGTAGTAAAATTTTTAAAGCAAATCATGTGAAAACATTTGTAATTGACTGTCATTAGTAATAAATTGCAAAACGCCCCTAAACGTGTCGTAAAAAAAGAAATCAATCTACCTTATTCAATAATAGATGGAATACTTGTTTCTCAGGCTGTCAGAGAAAAATCCTAGGAAACTGATAAGGTCTTTTCTCCTGGACAAAGATGGTGACTGCTCTGAAAAACATGTTATCAGTGCTCTATATATAGCTTTCCAAATTTGTAAGTGCAGGATTTAAGTCAACAACAGAGCCATGTAATGCTGTAGCTTTGGTCATATCAGTCTGCTTTCAGACATCTATATCTAAAGAATACCCATTGTCTTGATTTTTGCCCACCCATCCTCTTTCATGGATATAAACCACCCAGGTCTAGTGAGGTCAGTTAATGAACAGAGTTTAGAGAGTCCCCCAACTTCTGGCTGGGTCCTCCCTATTCATTCCTGGAAGTAGCTCTTAGTAAAGCCAAAAATCTTTCTCTTAAGGGTCAGCAAGCTTATTGTCCAGGGCAACTGTGACACGTGGGTAAGATTAAAATAGCTCCACCTTCAAAGTACTAAGGACAGCACGTGGCCCATTATGATGATGATGTGTGACGATGATACCTCAAAGCTTAAGTCCAGAACTATCACTACTTAAAGCTAAGCAGGAAAATTACATAATCCCCCTCCCTTTTGTTCCGGCTCTGCATTCTGAGGGCTAGAGTGCAGTGGCATCGTCATAGCTCATTGCAACCTCAAACTCCTGGGCTCAAGCTCTCCACCTGCTTAGCCTCCTGAATAACTGGGACTACAAGCTCATAAGACCATGCCTGGATAATTTTTCCATTTTTAGTAGAGATGGGGGTTTCTCTCATGCTCAAGCTGATCTTGAACTTTTGGGTTCAAGCAATCCTCCCACTTTGGCCTCCCAGAGTGCTAGGGTTACAGGCACCCAGCCTCAAATTCCCTTCTTTCTAAAAGGCAGATACTGTGAGTTTCCAAATGGACATGGTCAGGCCTAAGTCCCTTGGTGTGAAAGCTTGGCTACACTATGTCAGAAAGAGCTCTTGACAGGGGAGGTGGGAAAAAAAAAAAACAACATAGTGAAATTGCCCATACCATTTGTCAGGTGACCTTGAGTACCATAGCCGGATCTTCACAAATGGCCTTTTTAAAGGCAGCAAATTGGCTTCAGCTGAGAGACAGTTGGATGATAACCCAGTTTTATTTTATACCTCTGATCCCCTACAATTCTAAGTGTGTTGAGTAATCACAAGTGAAGCCTGCCATTTTCCCTTGCTTTTCTAACTTTTTCCAGTACAGTGTCTTTTTTTTTTTCTTTGAGGGAAAGTCACACAGGGCTTAGTGGGGGTCAGGGGCAACTTTCTGAGAGGGTAGGAGATCAGATATGGCAGGAAGCAAAAGTGAATGTAAACTGTCTGGATTACCAGCCTGGCCTCAAGGGCTGTCTGGCCCTGCAGAAAAGCTCTTCCCAGGAGAGAGATATTGTGCTACCTTAGTCTGGAAGAATCTTAAGGTAAATGCCAACCTTTTGCCAAATTCCCATGAGCTTTGCTTCCTCTTTTTCAAATCAGAGAATTTTCCAAAGTTCATTCTCTAAGAACCTGAGGTGAAACACGTTCACAAAGCTCTTCCCAGCCTGTCTCTTCCCAGGACAGCCCAGAAACCCCTTTAGTGTTTTAGCTCTGTCCTTTTCAATTGACACTTAAGACAATTTGGAATGCCCATGTTGCCTACTCATGCCCAACCATAATCAAACCAAGTGGCTTTTCTGATTTAGACTGGGATCTGAAATACACTCACAGGGGCCATTACAACCCTCTCCTCTGACCACCCAAGCAGTTACCTCACTTGTCCTGTCTTTTAAGCTCTCTTCCTTATTCAAGAAGAGGATTCTCTGGTTCATGATACAGCTGAAAGTATGAGATGGAAGGGCCTAACTGGTCATAAAAGAGGGAGAGAAGAGTCAAGAGTTGTCTCTACTCTATTATTTTCTTATGTTTTATCTCTCCAGTTAGGTGTAAGTTTTTTAGAAGCAGAAATGATGCTGAAATATTTCTGGCTCTTCCATCGCCTTCCCGAACCTCCTAGGGAATATTACTGGTAGTTATAGTAATAATGTGTACATCTCTCTTTAAATAACAGCCCTGACCATTGGAGTAAAAATCCTGGTAAGTCTTCTACTTACCCCAGAGAGGTTAAGAAATTTTCAGCACATTACTGGGTAGGAAGAGGCAGAGTTGGGACCTGCACCCAGGCCACATGGCTTCAGAGCCTGTACCCTTCACCACCACTGTATGATCCCTCGCACTGGTTGGCCTACTTCTCTTTTTACTCTTTCATGGGTCTCTAGCTCTCCATTGAAAAGTTATTTGCAGAGGCTTAAATGAATTAAAGAAAGTAGAAAGGGGTAGGTTACAAACTCCAGGAAGGAGAAGAACTCAAGGACTTCTTTCTAGAAGGAAATTTTATGAAATTTTATGAAAGAGGCGGGATGTCAAGAAACACCACATGCCCTTCAAAATCAATAGTGTAAATCCAACATAAATTACTTCTTTAAAAACACATGCATTGCTGTTCAAATACACAACCGTCTTAGAGAGGCTCTAATACAGCTCTCAGTAAAGCCACAGAGCCCTAGGTACATTTATTAAGCCCACAAACCATTCCCTGAGCAAACACTGAGCAATGAGAGAATCGATATATGAAAAGTCTGCTCCACCTGGTCCTTCCTCCTGGGCAGGCAGGGTGCTCCACCGCCCAGACCTTTTACCTCGTTCTGATTTGCTATGCAAAGCTGACTTGTGTCAGGATGGAGCAGATGAAGCAAGTAAGTGCACAAGTTCGAGGCTTCTTCCCTACAGAAGTCTACACTGACCTCTGCCCTTGCAGGCTCCCCCAGTGGAAATGTTTGCTTTGTATAGTGTCGCAAGCTGGCCGTCTCATCTACTGTATGTTCATTGCTGGGCACAGAGGCTCTCCCCACTATCTGTCTTCTAAAACAGAACCTCAATCTTCATCACAGAGGCCTGTCTTAGTCCATGTGGGTTTGTATAATAAGATACCTTAGGCTGAGTAACCTATAAACAACAGAAACATGTAGTTTACATTTTTGGAGGCTGAGAAGTCCAAGAGGGAGGCGCCTGTGGATTCAGTGTCTGCTGAGGGCTATACTTCACAGGTAGAAGGAAGTGGAAGGGGAAGGCGGCTTTGTCGAGTTTCTTTCCTAAATCCCATTTGTGAGGGTGGAGCCTTCATGACCTAATCACCTCTCAAAGATCGCCTTGGTGATTAGGGGTCAACACATAAATTTTGGGGAAACACATTCAGACCATAACAAGGGCCCTAACACTTTCTGGATCAGAACCCAGGGCACAGCCACTCTCGAGCTGAGTCCAAAGAGACAGGTGCCTTCTCCTTGCTTTTGGCGAAAGAACCAGGTGACCAAATTATCAATTAAATGAAGCAAGCTAAATGGAAAATAAAGTATCATTTGACATGGCTTGTTTCTTTTTTGTTTCTCACCTCAGGTTCTTAGAAAACGTACTTCTCAGAAAGCTGTGCAAATTGGATAGAGATTTTCTGAGTGGTAAGTCAAATGAACTTAACTTTGGAAAATTCCCTGATTTGAAAAAGAGGAAGCAAAGCTCAGGGGAATTTAGCTAAAGGTTGGAGTTTACCTTAAAATTCTTCCAGACTAAGGTAGCACAATGCTTGTCTGCACAAGTGCAGATGAAGTAGGGGTGCTAGGAGCCCACAGAGCCGCCTTCACCTCAATTACCTTCCACACCAGCCTGTCACAAGGCCTAAAATTACACCCAGAATAAGTAATTGATCTGGATTTAGGTTCTGCGTTAACATTTATGTTTTCATCCAAGCAAATTTTAGATATCACTACAATTATTGAAATGGCCTTGCCCTCTGGGAAGGAGTTAGCCATCCCAGCTGTGGGGATTTACCAGGGCACTCCAGAGATTGTCACTTGGTTGGCCAAGAGGAAACCCTCATGGGATGGACAGTCAGGGAGGATGGCTATGGTAGGAAAGAGAGAACATGTGCTTCTGTGGTGAGAGAGGCTGAGGTGGAAGAGACACGTTCATCAGGGGTGCACAACAAAGAGGGGAAGAGGGTTGGGAGGGTTAGAATGTGAGGACAAGTCTTAGCCATTTCACTGCTCTTCCCTATGCAGGGTCTGGTCACAAGGCCTTTCATCTTTAACCTCCGACAAGGTAACCCGTGAAACATCTTCAACTTATCTCTCTCCCTTACATTTCAGAAGTTACAACACTCAACTCCCCTAGATTTAAAATACAAAAAAAAAAAAAAAAAAAAGAAAAAATCAGTCCTAATTCCAATGGCACCGTCCATGATTCCAGTAGGCAAGGTTCTAAAATCTTGCAATATAGAACCATACATTTCAAAACCCTCAATTTATACACCTATCATTATTTATACTGCATTTTCATTCCAAAAGATTAAAGATAGTTAACTCATAAAGCAAATGAATTAGAGGAGCGTTGGAAACTGACTATATGAAAGGATTTCCTGCTGACTCTCTTCAGGTAGGACTCAGCCCACCTCCTGCAGCCAGGCCTGCCTACTCCCAGAAAGCCCAACCTGGGGCCTCACCAGGAGCTGTCTCTTCTTGGGGGGTTCACAACACAGGTTCAATGTGCTTCTTAAGCTTTATCACCAAAACTTGCCAGTAGAAGCAGGTACCAAGAGGGAAAACAGAGGCTTAGCTCAGAGCCTGTAATAAAAAAAATGCAACATTTCTTTCATCAATTCCCACATTTTTTCTTAAAATTGGGTAAATTTTGCATTCTATTCCATAAAGCATCTATTTTTATTCAAATATAATTTTCCCTAAAATCTTTGGGTAAAATGGATGCTCCAGAAAGCAGCACTGGAGAGCACAGGCAGGGCTCCTCTAGGGGGCTCAGCCTTGTCTTCTGTCCCCTCGCTACCATGTGTGGGCAGATGCCTAGCCTTGTGGCAGCTGAACAATGGGAGCTGATGGCTAACCTGCCTGTGGGCTTCCCAGGGCCTGGAGAGGGTGCCCTTGTGAACATGAAACTTTAATAGCACCTACCCCATAAAGTTGTTTAAAGCCTTAAAGGAAATGATGCCAGGCACTCCAGAAATGTTAGCTATTAAGATTTCTCTTCCTTTGAACTAGTCCAGAAATTGTCCGTATTTCCTGCCTACTTGGAGCTCTTTGGTGGTTCCTCAAGGCTACAAGGCCCTCAGCAAGTGACCAGCACCTGACTCTCCAGCCTCAGTCTCTCCTTCTCCCCACCATGCTCATGCTGTGGACCCTGCTGTTTAGTCTTGAATGACTTTGACTTTCTCACACATCCTGTGTTCTTTCCTGCCTGTGTGTGCTGACTGCTCACTGGAAGGCCCACTTCACTGGTGATCCCCCCTTCATGGGATGAGACCCAGGAGGCGGCAGGACCTTTTCTCTGAAGACTTCTCGGCTCTCCTGCCTCTGAAGGCACAGTGTGCCCCCCAGGCAGCACCCTTCTTGTTCTTTTTCCAAGTATTTGTTGTTTTCTCACGTCTCCTTTTAGATGTCGAGCTCCTTGGGACTGGGGCTTCATCTCTACATACCGCGTCCACACTTAAAAGACACTCAACAAATGTTGGATGATCGCCGTGTGTAATGTTGGGGAGGCAGAGATGGGTACCGAGGGATAGGGAAGATACGTTCACTTAGCATCAGCACCTACAACAGTGCCGTTCCATGCACCAGAGGGCAGGGTTCTATCTACAACAGTCTGCCAGTTGGTCCTCAAACCAGTGCTATAAGACAAGAGGGCTGCCAAAAAGGTTTCTAGATTCTGACTCCATGGGCACAGGGATCTTACTTGCCCGTGAATCGAGCTATACCGTTCCCTCCCTGCACCTGCGTACACAGGTCAGGATACCATAGCCTCTCCCTACACACACATGCCACTTTAGGTTTGCCGACACCGTTTCTTTGCCCTGTGCAGGTATTTCATTCAAGACTATATTTTTTCATTGTAGTAATTTTCATTATTTTGTCTATTTTGCTTTTCTCAGGCTGCATGTTAGCTTGTTGTTCTTTTGTCCTATTTTATCTCCTATTTTTAACTTTTTGATTTTTATTGTTACTTTTTTTTGAGACAGGATCTCACTAGAGCACAGTGGTATCGTCATAACTCACTGCAGCCTCAAACCCCGAGGCGCTAACCTTTAGATTTTTTAAAATGAGATGTTCCTGGGTAGAAGAAGGGCAGCTGTGAAGATTGCCCATGACCTGGTCACAGAGCTCCATATAGCTCCTGCCCTTGGTAACTGTAGACTAATGATGGGGGAACAAATATGGGGAGGGGGGAAGAGAGACACAAAATCTTAAAATGTATACATAAATGCATCCCAGATAATCTCAAGCATCTCAATACCCAGATTCCCGGAAGACGAGTGAGAAAGGGTGAGTAGCTGTGGGGTGGCCAGGGGATGGTCCTGAAGCCTCTCTGACCACTGCCGAGCCCATCAGGACTCTAATCCTCACGTACTTGTGCCTCTTTCCTTCCATGGGCAGCTGCTACACATAACTACTGAGGCTGAATACCTGGGCTGCTTGCTTACTGGACAGAACTGACTGTCCTCCCTCCCACTTCCCCAGGCAACATCACCTTTTTTGCCAAATTACATGATTCAGCTATTCCTAAAGGAGGATGAAGCTATTCTGTGGTGAAGGACCAAAGCAAAGAAGGAAAGGCACTCCAGGAGTGGCCCAGGCCGAGTGGCGAGCAAAGCTTTCATTTTCAGCCTCATCACACCCTAACACCTGGGTTTCCACTAGAGTATTTTCAATGGGAAGAAAGGAGAGAGAAAGGGTAGCCACTAGGCAGCCAGAGGATGCGGTAATAAGCATTCTCAAGATGCTGCTGGGAAGTGTCTCACAGCTGGGAAGTGTGCAGCCACAGAAAGTAACTATGAGGAGACTAAGAAACAAAGGCCACCTGGAGCGTAATGGGAAGGTAGCCTTCAGTAGGCTCAGTGTTTATTTTTATCCTTTCTCTTCTGAAACAAAAGGCTATATGCTTGTCTCTGTGTTACCTGTTGGCATTTAGAACTATGGACTTTTGTCTTTCAATCAATTAATAGTATTGAGTCAATTAACATTTATGTTCTCTTGATTCAGGATTTAGGCTCTGACCTCTTACCTTCTCTGTCTGTATTTACTACTCAAATCATCTCATCCAGGCTGACAGATTTAAATACCACCAAATACTGATGGCTCTCCAATTTATATATCCAACCAGAACTTCCTTTTGATCTCTGAATCCAACCTCCCTATCCTCACCTTCCCTATGCCCCTATAAACACTCCTCAAACATCCTCCTAAAGTCTCCATCAACTCAATAGCAACTTCATCCTTCCAGTTAATCATGACAAAGACTTTACCATCTTCTCAGACAACCAGAGAAAACTCTGTTGCAGTGTCTGACCACTTCTCACACCTCCACTGCCACCAATGTAAACTAAGTCACCATTGTTTCTTAACTGGATTATTGAGTGATTTAAACTGATTTCTCTGCTTCTACCCTTGCCCTACTCTGTTCTCAACATAGATTTTGAAAAGATCAATTTGACAGCTAAGACAGAGAATATTATTCCCCCAGCAATGTGTAATAGTTCTAGGCCTACCAGGGTGAGTCTCTCAACCCTCCTCTGATTTCATTTGCTACCACTCTCATCTTATTCCCCCTCCCTATAATAATACTGACTTCTTTGCTTCCTCTTAGACACCTCAGGGCATTGCCTTTGCACTTGCCGTTTCCTCTTGCCTGGGCCTTCTTTTCCAAATACCTAAAATGACCTCTCCTTTGTCTAATTTAAGTTTTTGCTCAAATGTTTCCTAACCTCTGAAAGCTTCTCTGACCACTTTACACCAAGTGACCCATGAAGGCAGTGACTTTGTTTGCTAATGTGATACTTGGTACACAGCGTAGCCTAACACATCAGAGACTCTCATTGAATATTTTTTAAGCAAATGAGGACATCTAGCTAAATCTGGGCACATGACCTAAGCTAAGACAATCAGCCTTTCTCCTCTGGGTCTGTGAATCCTGAGGGATGGGAAAAGGGAGGAATCAGTTTCACCCAGCATTAGTGCCCTGATAGCCTTGAATCTAGATTCCTGGCTTGTACTGAATCAAATTTTTTTCTCAGCCCAATTCTTCAGCTATACCTTCAATTCTATGAGAAGGTCTACCTTCCAATCAATTTTTCTTTCCATTAAGTAAGTTAGTGTCACTTTCTGGTACTTGAAACATAATAACTAATTGATGGGCCATCTCAGTTTCCAATTTCTATACTATCTTCTGCTCAGCAAAAATGTTTCATGTTCTATGGGAGTTATGAGATTAGTTGTCTTGCTACCAATGTTCTAAGAACTTAATTCACTCTAAAATTCCATTATTCTATTGAAAACAATATAGACATTCTCCCATATTTCTTACCATCTCTAAAATTAGGTACACCCTCAATTTGGTTTTACTGCCGAAGACATGGAAGTCCAGGAAGTTGAAGTGGAGAAGAATCCAATATTTACACCTGATTTGCCAATCCTGTGCTCAGCAGTGCTCACTCTCTGTCCTGTTAGAGCTGGCACAGTGGGGTGTTCTGGACAACATCCGTACGTTGTCTGGGTCCGAACCCTTCATCCTGCATCATAACTTCTGGATTTAGCCAGACACCATGCAATAACAAGAGGCTCCCACTAGACTTCTTGGTATCCTTTTTTGCCTTTGAAAAACCATATCAGGCCATGGAAAGTCCTTAGAAGATGATGCCAACTTGGTGGGACTGAAACTCACCCTAAGCGTGCACTGTTGAGCTGGCCTTGGACTATGTTAGTGACACCAACAGGCTTGCTATTACTGAAAGGGGACGAGCAGGGATCAGGGATAAGGAAGAGTTGATATGTCTCCTTAGAGGCCTGGCATGAGTACCCATTGATAGCCTTTCTCACTGCTAACTAAACATTCTTACAGTTTTATTTGGAAATTGGCCAGAGAGTTTTAGCCAAACTGAATTTTCAGGGTAAGATACCTACAAGTTTAGAAGTTCCCTGAATGCACACCAGGCAATCAGCACTCTGGACAGTGTCTTCTAGGAGGCCGGCCCTGAGAGTGTAACTCAAACTTATCTCCAGAGCTCAGCGCCTAAACACAGCAAGTAGAGAAAAGCCCTGCTGTTCATCTCAGTCTCACTCAGAGAGTCCCCCCCGGGATACTAGGAGCAAAGCCAAACACAAACAGCAAACAAAAGCTTCATGTGCAGGGACTCTACAGAGTTAAGTAAGGGGCTGCTGAAGGGATGGGAACCAAGTAAAGATGGTAAAGCTTCCTGGAAAAAGTGCAACCTACCCAGGGATTTGAAGGAAGGAAGGCAGGCAATGGACATGCTAGAGAGAAGGGTACACAAGGCAGGAGGGCACAAAGGTGAACGGGACAATCTAATCGCACACTTACTTCTGTCAATATCTTCAGCGTTCACCACCACACCAGAAAACAGCATCTTGGAAAAGAATGCCTGCCCCGCTTTTCTTCAAATATGTCACAGAATCAAGTCTCTGATAAAGCTCTTTTTATTCCCTATCTTTTTCTTACAAATGGACTTTTACCCTTCTAACAATGGTGACTATATTTAGAGTCTAAAAATGTTAGCCATGATATGAGGCTTCTATATCAGGTTCTGCTTCTGCCTCTCTTGATTACCTAGTTCTATTGTTTCTGGGGTTCTTCTTCCTTCTTTTATTCCTAGATCCCCAGTCCTACACTGCCAGAAACTGTCTCTTCTAGGAAGAATTTTTAGATTTTACTTACAGGCTGCTTCTGTCTTACCTCCCTCATCCTCTGTTACTTATACGTTTGGATTCAATTAGGCGGACTTGAAATAGTCATCTCCTTATATTAGCTGACCTTCCTTTTCCCTAGAGGAAAAATATCTCTCATTAAGTTTTATGATGAAAAAAATATTTTTCTTTATTTAAAGGGAATCTGTGGAATCAAACTCAGGCTCGTGACAGCCGAAACACACTCACCCTGTCTCTTTTGCGTGTACTAACAGAGTTAGGAGGAAGAGGAGAGAGGATGGGAACACTTCTGCATAATCAACATGATTGCGTTGGCCAAGCTCGTTCCAGAGGCTAAACTATGAGAAAGGGAAGCTTGAAAACCAAACTTGAAACCACTCCCTTTAATCATGCATAACCAGAGTAATCAAGGTGTCTGTTTCCCTGTCATATAAAGCCAAGTTGCCAAAAGGACTCAATAACTTCCACCTGTGGAGATAGAAGCTCATTTAGATTGGCCATTGCAGGCTCTGATAAAGGAGTTACTGGGCTCCTTCAAATGGTTGGGGTATACATTGTACAGTGTATGTAGAAGGGCTTTCTTCCTTTTTAAATAATAATTTAACAGAGTTTAAATAATGATTCAAAGTTGGGCAGCCCCCCAAACCAGAATAGGTTCAGAGCTGCTTGGGGCCGCCACATGGTTGCACAGTATTTATGGACAGAAAAAGGAACGTGATGTACAGAAAACAGAAATGAGGTACAGAAACAGCTGGGTTGGCAACAGCTCAGCATTTGGCTTAATTAAATCCAATTTGAATAGTTAGCTGCCTGTGATTGCCTGAAACTCTGTGACTGGCACAAGAGTAGTCTGTTTATATCTGCAGGTCACAGATCAGTATGCATGGAGAAACCTTTAAAATACTAAGGAGGCAGCTTTAAGCTAAACTTAACACCTTGATGTGGACAAATACAACAGTCACTCTTCAATCTAGGCTCTATTCAGCATGATGTAATATTGTTGAGCATCCATACTTAAATCACGTCTTTCTTTTGTCCTCTAGGGCATAACTGTCTTTTGGTTGTCTTCCTACCTTACAGGATGTTTCTTCCTAGTCAGCCCTTCTGATTTATTTTCTTATTTTATTTATTTATTTGAGACAGACCCTTAAGCTGTCACCCTAGGTAGAGTGCAGTGACATCACAGCTCACAGCAACCTCCAACTCCTGCACTCAAGTGATTCTCCTGCCTTTGCCTCCCAAGTAGCTGGTATTACAGGCACCCGCCACAATGCCTGGCTATTTTTTGGTTGCAGCCATCGTTGTTTGATGGCCTGGGCTGGATTCAAACCTGTCAGCTCAGGTGTATGTGGCTGGCACCTTAGCTGCTTGAGCCACAGGTGCCAAGCCTATTTATTTTATTTTTTAAATTAAGATGGGAGCCTCGCTGTGTTGCCCAATCTGGTCTCAAACTCCTGGGCTCAAGCAGTTCTCCTGCCTCAAGCTACCCAGTGGCTGGGATTACAGGTACACACCACCATGCCTGACAAGTCTTCTGATTTCTTCACAGCCACAGGACTCTCTATTGTCTGTCTTGACTCCCAAGGTGGCCTGATCTTTTCTTATGGATCTGTGGCTGTAGGAATGTCCACAATTACATTCTCATTCCAGGAGAACAAACCTCCCTCCCCTCATACATACTCATAAATGTAAGCACATGACTCTTTCACTTACATTTCATTAACCAAAACAGTCACACAGCCACAATTAGCTGTACTGAGGTTGGCCAGGTGCCAAGTTGCAAACAGGTGTTCCATTATTATAAGGAAAGAACAGACATTAGGAAATAACTAATAGACTCTTCTAAAAGTGGTAATTCTAATTACACCCTCAGGGTAGCCAGTGCAGAAGTCAGGTAGATCTTGGAAGAGCCAGCCAGGGACATCACAGTTTGTTGATACCTTCTACTTTCCATCCTAGTTGGAGCAGAACGTGGTCCTTAGGGGAATGAACACCACCTGGATTTGGATTTCATTTTTCTTCGCTAGAAGGGCTTTCTGAATCATGTTACCACCTCACCCATGACAATAAAGACATAAAAAGAGGAAACTTCCTCTTCATTTTTGCCTGTGTAAATACACATTTACCCCAAATGGAAGGAATGAATTCATATTACTAAACTGAAGCACTCTGGGTAAATATAACATGTTCTATATAAATGATGCAAAAGAACCCTTAAAGAAGTACAGGAAGGTCCAGGCCAAAATGATTCCTCTTTAACAGTCTTGTTTCTCACTCCTCTGCTTGTGTGGATTGGGAGGTAAAATGAGAAAGGGATGCAGACAAAAAGAAAAAAAGCACAACAGTTGTAAGAGATGGGGCCAAGTGGAAATGAAAACTGAAACTGTACTTGGGCTATTTTCCTTCCTGGGAACTTTGACACCATGCTGCACTTGAGTAACTGTTCTACCAAGCAAGGAAGGCAGATGCAAGGAGACTGGAGGCACAGAGGGTGAATGGAAAGCCTTGCATTCCACAGAATGTACATCTCAGACTGTGACAACTACCAGTGTTTTACGTACTGAGGACCAGCCCTGGTCTTAAGTACCAAGCAGAAGCATTCAATAGCTGCTCAACCTACAAAGGCATCCAGGGACACTTGCAATGCCTTAACTTGACATCAGTGGGGAGTATTTCAAAGGACTCCAGGGAGGAACTGAGTTGGGGTAAGGGCAGAAGAGTGCAGTTAGATTAAAGAGGGTGGATGGGATTCCCGATAGGCAAAATCTTGCTTAATTTTCCTGAGTAGATTGATTAAAGATCAATCATAACTCTGGAAGGAAGACAACAGGGTGAGCTGCCGGGGCAGAGTCAGGAAGTCACCTGCTAGAGCTGAAGCCAAGAGGGGACGATACTGCAGAATGGAAGGTCTTCTCAGAAGCAACAAGTTAGGTCACAGAAAGGCCAAGGACACAAAAACAAGGAAGAAAAGGACAATGGATCAAATCTAGTCACCATGAATTCTGAAGGAATTATTTTATTTCTGTGAATTCGACTGGAATAAGACTTAGCAAAAGGGGACCATTCATTCAAAATGACCTTTGGCCAAAGTGAGTAATTTGTGCTCTAAGGACTTATTCAAGCAGAAATCCTAAAGCACTGCTACCCATGGCTTTTATCTGAGTCCCCTGGGGAACAGTGCTGGAGCACATCAGATGAGAAGCAGGACTCCTGGTTGGATAGTTCCTATAGGCTTGAGGAGGCAGAAAGAGAATACCCAGAACCCTGGTGTTTTCCTTGGCACAGTGCTGGGCACGCAGCGATGCTTACTGGATGGGGCTTAGTTTAAGTAATAGCATGTGGCTTGGGTCTTCGCCTGCTGCCTCAGGCACTTCCCCAGAAAAGAGTGGCAGATTTAAAAGGCCCTGTTTATGTTGTTCCTAATGCTCTACTCTCCCAGCTCTCTTATCTATGGACAAAGGCTCAAGGGCTTAAGAAGTTATCTGGAAAGTAATCATACCTGGCAGCTAGTTTAATGAGCCTCCTGGTACCCAATGCAGAGTGGGAAGAATAATGAACTGGGGAGATGAGAGTTATGAACATAGATTGACAAAGCATAGTTCATGGTGTGAGTGTGTATGTGGGTGTCTCTGGGGGTCATATGTGTTGTGTTTTTAGGTGTGGGAAACATCAAAGCATAGTCATTAGCATTATTTATAAGTCCAGAAAATATATTCCTGCAGGAAGAAAGAGGATAAGGATTAAAGCATTGAGAAGAAATTAAGAATTAAAGAAGGCAGACATTGGTAAACATTTCATGTGATAAATTAAACAGAGAATGCTTCACAAAACATGGGGGAAAAACATGAGTTTCTGGCCAAAGCAAGAGTCCTGGGGAGGAGGAGGAGAGTAGGAAGAGACAAGGGGTGTTCTGGGCTTGCCCTCATCTACCAGGACAGAGCTTCTCCTTCCTCTACATGCCAGGGGACGTCAGTGTCATAGGTTTCCCTTCAGTTGGCCAGAGGCTACCAAGGGGATGCCTTAAGTCAATCACAGCACCCTGGGAGCAGCCCTAGGTGAGACCCTGAGATGAAGGCAAGAGCGGCCTTCCCAGGAGCGCCACACAGCCTCACTCTGGTCAGTTCTGCCATCCAGGTAGAAAGAAGTATTCCCAGTTACCACCTTGACCTGGTATCCAGAAAGACTGGGAGTCTCCACTGGCTTGAGTTAACCTCTTGCCTTGGGGTGTTGGTTACAGCCAATGAACTGAAGGACCCTCCAGACCTCTTAGTAAGGCAGGCTGACTGCATGAGAGTGAGGAATCTGGCAGTCTGGCACATGAACGCCAGTTTTTAGGTCTGGGGACAGGACTGGAGGCCTCTGCCCAGCCCATCAAGGGAAATCTTTACTGTTTTGATATTTGAGCAGCCATAGTCTACTGGTCACTAAATCAAACTATCAAGCATAATCAAGCTCAGAGTTGAAAGTGACTGTACTCATTCACCTCCAAAATATCAAGTGCCAGGACTGTCAGCAAAGTTGTCCCCAAAGGACCCTGAGACCCCACTCTGCACTGTCTGGGGACTGAGCTAGCCAAGACTGGGAGCTTCCCCTTCTCCCTATAAGAGGAACTACACCCCAGAGCTGCTTCCCTGGGGCTGGGGGCTTCCACTCTCTATTGAGATGTGTGGTCTACAGCTTCTCATGAACCCTAGGGCCCTCCGGTGCCAGGCACTTGGCTTTCTCACTTGCCCTACTGAGGTCGGATAGGAAAGGGGCCTGGGGTCAGAGCCAGAATGTGTCTGGCTTCTCAGCACTTCTGAGATGCTGGGAGGATCTAAGGGACCCACATCTCTCTCCTTTCACTGGCCTTCAGCCCATGGAAGGTCCTAACCTATGCAGTATTGTAGAGTTTGTCCCAAACTCTAACACAACAGTTCTCAAAATTTGAGGTGCATCAGAATCCCCTGCAGGACTTGATAGGACACAGGTTGCTGGGCCTTGCCCCAGAGATTCTCATTATGGTGGGAATTTACCTTTTTAAAATCTAGTGCCAGATAGGCAAAGGGCAGGAGGACACGCCCTGTAAGACACAACCAACATTAGCTATACAAAAGGGGCCAAAGCTACCCTGAGAAGCAAAGAGTAAACAAAAATTGTGTATGTAAAATTATAAATTAAGTGCTATGAAGAAAAACAGGAGCTATGAGTAAAAACCCAAGGGGGGTTTAACTTGAAGCAGGAGCGTAAGAGTTAGGAAAGGTCTCTTGAGGAAATGGTTTACGGTGCCTTCCATCCCCTCGATTTGTCTAGGGCAGTCAGGATTCAAACATTCTGCTCCATTTTGTTAACCTGGAAATTCTTGTGTTTTTATCATCAAAAACTATATTTCCCGATGGCCACTTGCTTCTGAAAGTGGTGGGAAAGACCGCTGCTTGACCATGTATGTCAATGGGAAAACGGTGGTCACCAGACTAAAAAGCCCTCTGGCTGGTATAATGCAACGCACAGCAGGAGTCATGCAGTAGTAAGTCTCCTGGCATCTCCACTCTGTTCCGGAAAGCATCACCAGTTTCATTGTTTCTAATACCCCAGAAGGACCAGCTTTCTCTACATCCCATCACTGGTCAGGTAAACCTGCTCCCACCTGCACCCACCTACCTCCAAGCAGTGCTGGGCTGGCCCAGCGTCAGTGCCCGGCAACAACTTCTCCAACTGTCAGTTCTAGGAGGCTTTTCAGGGGAAGCACTGAGGGAGAGAGACGGCTAGTAAGGATTGCATCCTACAGAGGCCATGTGCCCAGCAGCCTTCCTCTGAGAGAAAACCCTAGCCCTGAGTCAGGATAGCAGAGAGAAAGGCCCCTCTGGCTGAGACAGTGTTCTCAGGCCCCAGGCTGGGGCGGTGCTTTTACTCACAGAGGACTATGCAGGCCAACACCTTGCAGGGAATGCCAGAAGAGGCCATTCTTAGAGAGCTGGGGCAGCCCTAGGGAAGGAGAGGCTGTGGGGTGCCAATTCCTGCTGGGATCTGGTCCTTCTTACTATTGATGAACATGAACAGGGGGCACTGACCCTGTGAAGAGACTTGACCTTCATGTCTGTCATGGTGCCCAGGTGCATGGGCCACCTTCTCCCTTCCCTTCTCACTCTGTACCTCACCCCTGCTATATTTGTACATTACACAGCCTGCACAGCTCCGAGGCTTTATACTTGTACAGATTTTTACAGTATAAAAACCACCTTTCCTGCTTCTCTGTGAACATCGTAACAGTTGCATAAGTAGAGACGCCTCCCCTCTCCTTTTATAGATCAGGAAATGGAGGCTCTGGAAATGATGGAATTTCCTCAAGGTCATGCAGTTACTAGGATGTGAACCTTGGCATCAAGTCCAGCCCTCTTCTGAATTCACCCAGATGCCTCTCCAAGCCTCTATGCTACTCCCCACACTTTGGTCCTTCACCCAGGCCCCAGGACAGCATGAGGGTTGCAGCACGCAGATTATGATATCATGCAACCTTTTCTTAATTAGCCATCCCTCAGGCCCTGGGTAGTGGGCATGCCAAGGTTTTCTGCAGAAGGGCATAGAAGAAGAGGGGAAATGTCGACTTTAGCACAACCCTCCCTAACTGACATTGGTAATCTCCTGACCAGTAATATAGACAGACTAGACTGTTAGAGAAACTCAAGAAACATAAGACTTCACTCTGGGCTTGGCACCCACAGCTCAGCGGTTAGGGTGCCGGCCACACACACCCAGGCAGGGTTCGAACCCAGCCCCGGCCTGCTAAACAACAGTGACAGCTGCAACAACAACAAACAAATAGCAGGGTGTTGTGGCGGGTGCCTGTAGTCTCAGCTACTTGGGAGACTGAGGCAAGAGAATTGCTTAAATCAAGAGTTTGAGTTTGCTGTGAGCTGTGCTGCCTTGGCACTCTACCAAGGCCAACATAGTGAGACTCTGTCTCAAAAACAAAACAAAACAAAACAAAAAAAGACTTCACTCTGCACTGAGGGAAGACAAAGCTAGAAAAACTACCAACTTTTGGGTTAGGGGAATGGATTAAAGTTTAAGTAGAGAGTGCCAGATTTATCCAGCAGAAAGGAATTGCCAAATTGATCTTTTAAGAAATGAGTCCACTATCTATAGCCATCTGACTCTTGTGTGCCTGCCTCCCTGATGCTATTGAGCACAGAGCCAGCTTGGCAAGCCACAGGGAAGGGTGACCACAGTGCTGGCTTGGGTTCCTTCTGCCTGGTCTGTGCAACTGCTCTACAGGTGGGTTGGGGGTCAGGACTAGGGGAGTCAGGGATTCAACAGGGTCACATATTTCATCCATCCACATGGGAACTTTCATTTCCTTCCATAGTTTCTGAATGGAGAATGGGGAAATGGAAGGGAAGGGCACATAATAGTAAAATGTTTTAAATGCCAATTCCATGAATGAGGATTTACCATTGGAAAGAACAGGTCTGACATGTACCACTGTATTTTTTGGCAGATTTAATAAGCAGCTTAACAAACAATGAAGACTTGGAAGACTTGGGAAGAAGGTAAGGTCCTAAAAAAATGCAGTTTGCCCCTTTCACATGCAAATAATTGCTCCCCTAAATACCAAACTATTTCACCTCTTTTGTTAAAGGAGGCATGCTTCAATGTAACAGTGTCCTATTTCTTTAATATGATTTCATAGTTTAGGATCTCACAAATTCTAATTTGGCTCTTCCATTAACTAGTCTGTATTTGTGAAATTAGACATATTCGTCTTCATAAAAAAATAATGTATTTTATCACAACTGTACCATGTCATCATTACACAAAGAAAACTGTGTAAATATAATTTAGCTTCTGAGATGAAATCCTTTGAGAGGAGATAAACAATTAGATCGTCTTCAAGCATGCGTGCATGTGCCAGCACACATGTGTGCTCGGGCACAACAGCATTACCAGCCACGTGCCTTGGCTCTGCTTTGGGGAAGAATTCTGACGTCACTCTTGCCTGAGGTACAGGAGCAAGGGTGTGAAGGCCAGGTTCAGGGTGATGGACTGTGTGTAAGTTACAGGAGCTGATGTGCTCCTGCCCCCAAGCGGCCCGCAGATCTGTGGGGATGCAGTGGAAGGGTGGGTATTTGGACTCTCATCTCATGATGACCACTTCATGCCCAACCCTGACATCAAAAACAAAATGCATACACCCCACATTCAATCTGCATCACAGAAAACTCTTTTAAGAGATCAGGAGAAAGAAACCCTCGGTTAGTGAAGCATTTACTTTACTATTATGTATAAAGCTGTATAACCATAATTGTTACCCTCAAAATTCTTAAATTTTAAAGAGATGATGAAAGTACCTAACACGGGGATGTGTATAAGGGTGAAGCTTCTTACTGGGGAATGGTAATAAAAAGAACCAATAAAAATAAAATGTTGGGCGGCACCTGTGGCTCAGTGAGTCAGGCACCAGCCCTATATACCAAGGGTGATGGGTTCAAGCTCAGCCCCGGCCAAACTGCAACAAAAAAATAGTCAGGCATTGTGGCAGGTGCCTGTAGTCCCAGCTACTCAGGAGGCTGAGACAAGAGAATTGCTTAAGCCCAGGAGTTGGAGGTTGTTGTGAGCTGTGATGACATAGCACTCTACAGAGGGCAATAAAGTGAGACTCTGTCTCTATAAAATAAAATGTTATGGTACTATATAAGTTATATAATCATAATAACTTCTATCAAAACATGTTGCTCTCCTAGGAGGTGCTAGGTCTAGATAAACAAGTACAACCCTTTCCCATGGACATCCAATCCTGTGGACCAAAGATGCTTCTGGTCTACCCTGGGCGTCATCAGCTAGGAGGTGCTTTGCTAACTGGAGGGCTGGACTGGGCTTTACTGCCATCAGCTCACCCTCTCTGGCTGAGCTGTCTGACCACATGTGGCCTCCTTGTGTTAGTCCCCTTGATCCAGGCCTCCCACTTCCTAGCTATGTTCAGAGCCTCAGACCTGAAAACCGTCAGCTGGCCCCTCACATCCCACCTGTCCTACCTGTGCTGCTGTTTGCAATTCACAGTCTCTCTTCCCCCGGCCCACTTGCCTCTGCTGGGCTTCTATCTTTTGTCTTCTTGTTCCACCCCAGTTTGAATTCTCCCCCTGGTTCTCCTGGTTTGGGCAACCAGGACCAGTGTGGATTTGGGGACTCAGCCCTTGACACTCTGCAGTCTCCTCTCCTGTTCAAATGCTCACCAAGGTTTCCACCAGATCCACCCAGCCTCTCGAGAAGAACCCAAATCTCCTTTGGACAATGGCAAAGTCACCTTGGGCCAGGCAGACACACCACCTGCACAAAGAGAGGCAGATGGTTTATGGCTGAGGTCCTCAACCTTTTTGGCACCAGGAACTGGTTTCATGGAAGACCCTTTTTCCATGGACTAGCAGTGGGGATGGTTCTGATCTGGGTCTGGTAATTGATTTATTATTGTCTCTGTGAAGCCAAACCTCTCTGTCAATGATAATCTGTATTGCAGCTGCTCCCCAGCACTAGCGTCCCCGCCTCAGCTCCTCCTCAGATTCTCATAAGGAGCACACCACACAGATCCCAGGCACGTGCGGTTTATAATAGGCTCTGTGCTTCTATGAGATTTTCTCCTCAAGCTAACAGCCCCCAATGGGGCATTTACCCCATTGGTACACACACACACAAGTAATAATTGACCACTACGTGATACTTAATAGGGCTTTCAAGCTTACAAATGATAGGCCAATCTTTATGTCTGATACAAAGAAAGAAAAAAATACTTCCCTAGCCAAGTAGAGCTGACCACCGCCTGGCAAAGAAATGGCACTCTTGGGATGGTTGAACTCAAGGGGTAGTTATACGGATTGTCCAGCCCTCTTCTGCCTGGCTACCTCTCCTGTCAATGACCACACACACAGGGACACACACACAGACCCAAACATGTACACATGGCAGCAGCAACATTGCTGGGAGACAGAACAGTCCATGGGGGAGGCACGCAAACTTCCAGTCACGGGTGTGAGAGGAGTGTGCATGTCCACGTACAAACAATGTGTGGCTCTGCAGGAGACAGTAGCAGCAAAGTGACAAAGGGGCAGCTGCTTATGCTCTAGTCCCTCTGTGACCCTGTGCACACAGAGTAGCCAGCAGGAGTGGCAGAAAGGGAAGGAGGAAGCACAGAGAGGCTGGGAATAAAGTGGGGTTGCCCCTTCTCATGGGCACAGAATGCAGCTCTGCCTGACAGCTTCATTAGGGCTGGTGGAAATGTAAGTGCTGTTTAAAATGACTACTTATAGATTCCAAGGAGTTTTGTTGTTCGTGACCAGAGATAATTAGAAGCTGACTCTAGCACTAGTCATCAAGCTTAGAGCTGAAAGAATCCCTGTTCAGGTTGTAACCTGAGAGAAATGTCAGAGAAGAATTAGGAAATGCTTAAACACAAAACCAAGGATGAAAATCCTTGCAGCTCCCCAACTGCCTCGACATGTAGCATAATACCTAAACAAAGCTACTCTACTGCCAGATTCATCTGGCCGTGAGGAGAAGGATTGGGAACACTGGATTTGGCATGCAAGCCCTTCCCTGCATTTTCCTTCTAGCTCAGCTCATAGTTTGAGGTTTGCAAAGACATCTGCCTCCCTGGGCGAGAAGTTTGGCTATGCAGAGCAGGTACCAGTTTTTTTTCTTCAGTAAATAATATTTATTTATCCAATTATAAACGTCCTTGCCTTTATTTCTTAGTGCTCCTTTCTTTCCTTTAGCCCAATTCTTTCCCAAGACCCTCACTTTCTTGGGCCATCTATTTACAGCAAACTTTCTGAATCCTCTCCACAACCAAGTGAAAACCAAAGAGAGATGATATCAGAGAAAAGCAGCACTAGTGACACTTCCTTAACTTGACATAATAATTTCATAATTTCTTTCATTAAATCAAATTAGACCAAATCCCTACTGCAAAGATGCTTGAATTAGTGACTTTAGGGAAGGAGAGGTTGCCAGTGAATTGCATGGCATGCTGCTAGTTATGGGGCTCTCAGTGGTGTACTTTTCTTTGCCAAAATTTCTTGTACTCTTCTGTTTCCTAACTCTATAGACGTTCTCTTCTTTTTATATCTTATTCTTCTACCCCCTTTCCATCTATCATAGGATTTTCCCCATGCCTGTAGAAGCCCTCCCCTGCTCATAGTTATGGAACCTGGCTTCACATCTTGGTCCATCCAGATGGTTACAAAGGCCTAATAGAGGTAGGGTGCAATATCACACTTTGCCAATAGGTGGTGTTAAGTATATGATGGCTAGGCAAAGACACCTTCCTAATTAAGTTTTGATCCTTTAATCAAACATCTAGCTTTTGTGCTGCATGCCTTCCAAATGAAGACCCCATTTCACTGATCCTAGGAGAACAGCTATGGAAGGGTGGGTATTTGGACTCTCATCTCATGATAACCACTTCATGCCCAACTGAATGGGCTCTCAGTATGAAGCTGGACGAAGCTGTCAGCCCAATGATGGCTTTAGAAGCTACAGCCTGCTCTACCTACCTCCAATGTGACTCTACTCTAAGCAATGGGTCTTGGCCAATGCCTTAGAGTGTCTGGGCCAGAAGGAGGTACCACAAGGCTTGAAGGCTAATGGGATTCATATCTGTGCCCTATTTACTACAAGGTGCCTCCCTGGGGCATAGTAGTACATAAAAGGGACTGGATTTCTCTACCAGTCAGGTAAATTCCTACCCCTCCATCAAGACCCAGATCCAAAATCACTTCTTCAATGACTTTCTAACTACTCTTAGGGCTAGAAAAGGCCTCACCATCATAGTTATCATAGTTCTGCTCTTATTTTAAGGCTTCTTCCCTTGCCATGTTCTGAGCCACTGCCTGACTCTTCAGGGGTCTGCCCAGCTACAAATCTCCAATCAAGTTGGCCACCCCACTGAGACCTGAAGGTCACTCCTCTGGCCTCTCATGATGGACAAAAGCAAACTGCAACTCTGCATATTCCTGCCACAGAACATCACAAGGGTTTCATGCTACTTCCACAGAGATAAGCCACATGCCAAATAGCTACTTATGAAGAGGATCACTTGGCCGCATTCCGCTCCATCACTGGATTATCTGAACTCATCTACATTCCCTTCCTCCATCTCTGAACAAAGAGCAAATGTTCAAATGCCCTGAGGCATTAAGCTCCATGGTGCCTCCACAGGGCCCCAATGCCCTTAGGTAGTAGCCAAGGGCCTGCTGCTTTAATGGAATTATGCTGGAATGGGGAGGGCTTGCTGACAGCCTCCTCCAGGGGTACCGAGCGATGGCTGTTCTAAGATCAGTGAAATGTGGTTACCATTTGGTAGAAGTACAGCATAAAAGAGTATGGCCTTGGTGACTACCAGACTTGGGTTCAAATTCTAACTCCAATTAGCTTATTGAATCAGAGGCAAATTATTTAACCTCTCTGGATCTCAGTTTCCTCAGCACCTAAAGGAGATAATAATAGATATAATGGCTTTAGCACTTACTTGTCAGAGGAGATAACTTAATATATGAGGGTGATTATTATTACTTTATGCTGGCATCAGGAGTACCTACAGAAGCTAAAAAAACTCTAAACCCAGAGTCTAGAGGGGAGGGAAAAGGCGAACAAGATGTTATGAGATATACTGGCAAAAAGCTTCAGAGATAGAAAGACGGAAAGATATCGCTATAGATACCATCTTTTAGTCCAGGCTTTAGAAATACACAGGATGACAAGAGGGAGGCACATGCCCAACTTGGTTGGGAGATTTATATATTTCTTATTGGTTGGTTAGTTCATTCATGCATTCAATTGTTGCACGTTTACTTTGTACCAAGCTCTAAGAGAGCTGATCAGGGCGGAGAAATGAATCAGGCAGACAAGGCCCTGCACTTTTAGAGCTTCTAGACAACAGGAAAGACACACAATAAAAAGTTAATTAGAAGCATAATGAGAGCTACAAAGAGGTAATTGGTGCTTATTAGATTAAAAGACTAAAGAGATTAAAAAGATGATGTTTGGAGTCATAGTCCCTTTGTAGACTAAAAACTTCACTCTTGAAGACTAAGCACAGTCATGGCAAGATGATTAAGTGATGCTAGTAAGGAGTAAAGTGTCATCAACGAAGTTTTTAGGGACAAGCACCAAAATAGAGTGGTCCCAGGACAGGTGCTATTATACCAGATGTGATCTGCATGGACAGCTGGTCTTGGACAGATTCTGTATGTAAGTTCCTAATGCAAGTATTCAAAGTTCCTTTGGAGGGGATAACTAACATTGACTCCTACTAATCTACCATCTTGGAAGGCAGCTGCCATTATGAGAGTTAGGAGAGGTACCCTGGGTTCAAATTTTGACTCTCCCCTTATCAAAAGCAGGGGCTAGAATAAAAACCTCCATGACTGGTGGGCAAAATTTATAAGGACATGCTGAAAACCACAGACCAAATTTTTAACAGTAGAAGGAACACTTAAATAGGAATAAGGAAACACAAAAGCATGGCAGATGAGGCTGGGCACAGTGCTTCATACCTATAATCCTAGCATTTTTGAGGCCAAGGTGGGAGGATCACTTGAGGT
>CAUYON010047631.1:0-96117 GCA_963573935.1 Arctocebus calabarensis
GACATGCAGGATGGTCTTAGGCGACCCCTGTGAAAGGGTCATTCAACCCCCACAGGGGTTGTGACCCACAGGTTGAGAACCACTGCCCTAAAGAAATACTTCAGACCAAGGAGGTCTTAGTAGAACAAAACTCAACATCAAATTTGAATGAATGATATAGTTTGGTTTTGAAAATGATTGGCATTGTCTGTTTTAGGGGAAGGAGATTAGGAAAAAAATTAAATTTAGCACCATTTATATTTGTGTAAGTAGCACCACTAATGTATATTAGCACCATTTTACAAATGAAGGAGCCGAGACATCAAGACATTAACCATAAAGTTGGGAATATTTTTGCTTTATAACTTGATAAGTTGCTTACAGGTATCTTTTGGCATGAGTTGAGTGTTATTACTGACAATATCATTCATGTCCAGTATCACGTGGTGTTTACAGCAGGGGCTGTGGTTGAGAAACATTGTTCAAGGGTGTTGAACTGTTCTTCTGATGGTGCTTTTCCTGCTAAGGATCTCATGGTCTGTTATGCTCAGGCTGGCTCTACCACTTGATAGCTCATGACCTTGAGCGAAGGGCTGGACTTAGGAATATTAAGTTAGTTCATACATATAAAGCAGATAGAACAGAACTGGGCACATAGAACATGCTCGGTCACGTTGGTTGTTTTTATTACCTTCATTCTTTCAAATGCCATTTCCTCAATCCAGGCCTATGTTTGAGTTTCTGCTGGATTCACCACCCAAACAAGCAGCATCAGGTCGTGACAAAATGGGGGAGGAATGAGTGTAGGGGCCAAGGAGAAATTTTCCCCTTCTGAAGTCTTACTGAAAAATCAAGTCACAAAAGGTAGATTAATTGGAGAAAAGGCACACAAATTTTGTTTGATTATAGTTTATATGACACAGGAGCATTCATAATGAAGACTCAAAGATACAAGGGAAATTGCCCATTTTAACACTTAGGTTCAACAAAGTATGGACGGCCATGTAGAAATATGATTAGACAAAGACGGTATGACCTCAGACTGAGCGGGGAAGCCCGGCAATGCCTGTCTAGATTCTTCTTGGCCTATCTGAGCATGAATTTCTTCCTTCTAAGTTTGGGACAAGACCCTCTCTGGAGTGGGGGGGTCTCCTGACCTACAGTCGAAGGAGGTAGGTCAGATAACGTCTTTATGACCAATTTTTACGCAGAAAGGCAGAAGAAAAATTAGAGTATATTTTTAGGTTGGATGGCTGGCTTTGGGGAAAAGGGCTTCTGTTTCTATGCTTAGCCTTGGAGGAGACTAGGGCGGAGAGACCGAAGGGCAGGAGAAGGGCAGAGAAATACTTTTCCCTCTGAGCATTCTCAGGGCTTTGTTTGGAGGTATTGTTTTCTAAACCTCGGCTTTAGTAAGTCCCTTTCAGAACTTCCCCAGCTCTTTTCAATAGTATAGTTTCACAGATTTCTTAAAACTGAGATATCAAGGGCACTGTTTGAACTGAAAGCATTGTCTCCTGTTGTCTTCTTGTTAAACCTGTAGTTTAGACCAGGAAGCAGGCAAGCAAGAGCGTGCAGCTGGCTGCTCTGAGCAGCGGGCTGAGCCATGACTCCTGCAAGAGAAGAGCGTGTGTGTGTGTGTGTGTGTGTGTGTGTGTGTGTGTGTGTGTGTTTCACGGATGTACCCACAGGACAACCCAGAGTTCCTGAGAACAGTGGAGGCTGCATGGGGCGGGGACCCTCATGCTTCTCAGCAATCAGCAGTTTTGCATCCAGCTTCTATTTCCAATTTTAAAAAAATGACGTGGGTGGCTTCTCCATCAAAGTTACCTCCTTTACTTTTAATGGCTCATTAAGTTGGAAAGGATCCAGAAGAAGGCTACCAAGCTGGGACCAGAGTTTCTGCCGTAGAAAAGCTCTGGGCAGATTAAACCTGGAGAAGAGAAGATAATGGGGCCCACAGCGGCTGCCTGCAAATATCTGCAGGGATGCCAGTGTGGATGGGAATTAAATAGGTTGTGTGTGGGAGCAAGTTGCAGGGAGCAGGTTTTGGTACAACATACAGAAGCTAGAAGACTAGCCTAAGCAGCAATTCACTGCTAAAATGCACTAAATTCACTAAAAATGCAATTCACTGTCAAGGAGTAGTGAGCTCCCCATCATTAGAGTTATGCAAGCCAAGGCTGAATGATCATTTAGGGGAGGATGTAGTAGACTTCAAACTTTAGAGTGATTTTCAATTATAGAGAGCCCAAATTTAAAACTCATCTTGCCTGTGGATGTGAGGGGTAGGCCTTGCTTCTTTCCTTCCCAATCTTCCCCAGGCCTGACTATTCCAGTGATAGAGTTTCCATTGCAAAGGCCAGAGCTTGTTGATAATTACTGGCTGACTGGAACACTCTGTTAGGAAGGTTTCCAAGGTTATGTAATATGACAGCTTAGTCATGTCTGCTAAGGGCAAAGAAAAGGAGAAAAAGAGGCCCATTTTTCAGTTCTATTATATATGCAGCTATATGTAACAAGGATATTTTTGATATGATTTTGTTTCCAAACAAGCCAAATGTTTTCCTTTCCATCATTATGTTTATGGCATGAGATTTACTGCCTGAGGGAAATGGCAGTTGGATCTCCCTAGAACAAAGAGCCTGTGGGATAAAGAAGAAAGAGATAACACAGGGTCATTTCCAGCCGGCAGAGGGGACAGTAGAAGCCCTTCCGAGGTTCTGGATGAGCCTGGGAAGAAGCAGCTTCCGGAGCGCCCCTCCCTCTCTGAGCCTCAGCTCAGGGCAAAGAGTGGAGCTGGAGAGAAATCCCGGCTGGGAGGATCCATCACACTTCCTCTTTGGAATTCCAAAGGGAGACCACCTCACACCGCCCCTTTGCTGACACCAGGCAGCCACAGCAGGTAAAAATGACAGGGTGGCATGTTTAGGAAGAGGGAGGGCCAGAGTAGGTCTTCCGAAGGTCTCAGCGCACACATGGTGTGGATGTGTCCAGAAGTTCCCACGTGGACCCGGTGAGGAATGCAGAGTCGAGAGTGAGGGGCCTGCCCTGAATCAACCGATAGAGTTGATTGACAGAGGACCCACAGGCCAGTGAGGGCTGAGATGGCATCACATCAGTAAAGAGGACCACTGAGCCCCGAAGGTGCCAAAAGAGCAACCCCACATTATCCCTCCGTCCACGTGTCAGCAGAGATGCACAGGACAGAGGCTGTGGCTGGAGAGAGTCAAGCTGGAGGTCAGAGGAAGCAGTGAGGACACAAAGCTTCCCTTGCTTGAAGGCACAGGTGCATGTCGGAGGGAGAGGAGACCCCTGAAATCTCCCACAGGGGGCACAAACTTGAAATTGACCTACTAATCGCTACAAAGGTCATGCTAACCCAGAAGGGCCTGAGTTACTTTTAACCGGTAAGTATAAGTCATGGTGCATGGCATGGCAGAGATGGAACCTCCCCTTCCAAACTTTGGGGCCATTTCAGCCTCTCTACCGCCTTCCTCACACACATACACCCCCTAAGTACACGTACAGTCAGTTTTGAGAATCTGCTAAGGTGTAGCTAGAACAGAAAGGTCTGAAAGACCTCTCAAAAGCAGAAGGAAAGAGAGAAGATGATTGGGTGGGGAGATCTGATGGTAGCACCATAGGAAAAAAACAAAGGGAGGAATCCACCCAAAAGATAACAAACAGCGGTAACTGACACTGTTGAAGGTTTCTCATGGGACACTTTGCGTCCTCACTACTCCAAGTGTGGTGCAGAGAGCAGTAAGTATCACCCAGAACTTGGTAGAAATCCAGACTATCAGGCCACACCCTATACCTACTAAATAAAATCCTGCATTTTAACATGATCCCAGGTGGTTTGTGTGCCTGTTGGTGCTTGAGAGTCACGCCATTGCATGATTTAACATAATCAATTTCACACAGTTTTCTGAGTTGAAGACTATTTTCCCATTTTCCAGATGAAAAAGCTGAGATCTGGCCAAGTTCCCATATCTAATACATGGTAAAACTTTTTGATCCCAACCCGAGCATCCTGAGTCTCCAGAGCCCACCCTCTCCACAGTACTAAAAGTGTAGGCCACACCACTGGTTTGTTTCTGGTCAATGTGGTTTACGGTTGTGCTGATGCAGCCCAGCTTACAACATCTTGAATTGTTCTGTGAAGATACAACAGTGACAAGATTTCCTTTTCCAGTATGTTTTCCAAAGTAAAACACCAGATATTCAAGATTCAATCCATGCCTGGGATTCTGCATGATCAAGTGCCCCCAGCAGTTTAAACTTTTAGGTAATTCATAGCTATCATGTCTAAATTGTTCTACTTGTTCAAAATTTTCTCTGCATGTGTACCTTTCAAGGTAAGTTCTTTTAGCTGATAAACTCCCGTTTTTAAATGCAAATGTGTTTTGAAATGTATCTGTTCAATCACTTCTCCCTCCAAATCATACTATAGCTGAATGACTCAAAAGGAATCTGTAGTGAAGCACAGAACATTTTTAAGCATTAGCCTGTGGTGCTTTTCATCTAAAAAGGTGACTAACAGCTTGCATAAGCTTATAACCAGACTTAAAGCTTAAAATCCCTGTGGAGTTTGCAAAGGGCATTGGAAAGCCAGCCAAACCTGGGAAACAGAAATGTCTTTGCATGCTGACTTATCTACCCGTCACAAAACCAGTCTGATTTTAAATTGCTGTTACTCATTTCAGCTTCACAACCTCTATTTTCATGACAGTGAGTTGGAAAAGCACTCTTTCCTCTGTTCAGAAAAATAAGAAATGGCTCCTCACAAATGTTAATTAGGTCATGCAATATGGTGGAAAGAGTCATGGAGAGAGATGAAACCCATGCACCCACATCTGGCTTTGGATAGGCAATAATTAAACCTACTATGTTTGAAAAGAAATGAATGACATCTGGTCCCAGGTCTGGAATTAACCCAAGTCTGTGTTCTTGAGGGAGGCATCTTCCTCTCTAAGTTCATTTTCCTTGGACTCAAAGATTTCCTATGGGTCCTTCTTGCTCCACAGTCCCAAATTTAAAGTCAGATCTTAATGAGGTGCTAAGTAAAGTATAACATACTTAATTTGAAGAATGTCATATCGATAGAGATCGTTAAGATAACAAGACAGCAAGGAAATGACTCATTACATAAGACTACTACTGAACATAAAATGTTGTTTATGCTCTCTGAAACTATGTAAGATTCTCTGAAACTATGTAAGGGACAAGGAAACAGAGTGAGATCACAGGGTGGGTGATGTCTCCTTATGTTAATATTTTGATTTCCATTAGGTTTTTTTTTTTATGTTTAAAAGCCATACTTTTAGGGAAGCATTTCTTCATGTTTTATAACTGTTTGCCTCGTACTTCACTGTCATTGATTTTCTCAGCTTCCAAAATGGTGTTGGCCAGGTTGATCTCATTGCTATTTATGTACTGGGTCACCTTCCAAAGCTCAATATTGTTTCCAAAGTTGTCACATGCCTGTGTCCCAGGAGAAGCAGCCCCTATCCTCTCAGCCCACACTCACAGCCACCACCACAGACTCTGTGGTTGTTTTTCCCTTCACTGCTGATGGGAACACAACAGGTATTAAAGAGAAGGGTCAGTTGGAGCACGTCAGGGAGGAAGGGACCCCAGAGCTTGTGTTGTCCTTCCTCTGAGGCAGTCCATTTAAAGTGTCTGCCTGGTTCACGAAGAAGCCCCTCACTGCCCCACTTCCATCACAGCTGAGGGCCACAGCAGCCACTTTGGACAATGTGTCTCTGCTGGCCACCATGGCAGCATCTGATTGGACCAGTGCTGAGCACCTGACCCATGATGACCAATCAGAGCCTCTTTCCTGGACATTTGAAATTAAGACTAAGAAAAAGTCAGTCTCTCTGGATACAGTAAAATCCAAAACATGTCATTGTGGCAGTGCGGTGCTATGGGATAGGCATATGGCCATGGGGACTGTAAAAACAGAGAACGTTCTTACGGGGACTGTAATGTCAGATTGAGTCTGGAGACCTTTTTGTGCCCTGTTCCAGCATCTTTCTACAAGACCTAGGCATCCTAAACAATTATAATAAAGTCCTCTTTTATCTTAAGCTAAGGCAAGTCGGGTTTTGTTACTTGCGATCAAAAGTGTGCTAATACAGATAACCTCCATCAGGTAACTGAGTGGCAACCTCCCAGCGTGCCAAAAGAGGCCTGGTTTCCTTTGGGCATTTCCACCCTGCTGGCCCACTGGCAGTGCTCTGGTCTCTGGGTTTTGCTGGCTATTCTGCCTGAAATGCCACCAGCCTCTAAGCTCCCTCCCCAGCCTCCCAGGCAGGTAAAAAAACCTGGCTGCAAGGCCTGGCTTACTTCTTCTCTTTACTTTCAGCTTTGCATCTGATTAAAGCACTCAGACAGTGACCCCTGGGAGGCTGGAAGCTGCTCTTTCTAGTCCGTGCTAGCCAGGGCAGCCTTTGAGCTTGCAGAGGGCAGGCCCTCCCGGGGAAGGGGGAGCCCAGTCTCCTCACCTCACCCTGAAATGATGTTCTCATTAGGTTTGGCCGCATTCTTTATTTATAAGGATTTCCTGAGCATCCAGGTTAAAGGCAGGCCATGCTCAGCTGCCCTGTGCTCACTGAGCGCTCAGCAGCATGATGAAAATTCACGTGAGGACTTTGACCTTCTACAGCACAGCAAATGAAAAAAGAGAGCCCTTCTGGATACACCTGGGGAGAGGAACACCTTGCCCCCCCCCAAAGATTTTCCGAAAAGCATCAGCAACGGTGCACATTTTAAACACTGACCTAGTTGAAAGATGGTAACATTATATAACGCAGGAATAGTGTCTCACAAAAGTCATCCAGTGTAGGGGGGATTAGTATCCCTGGCTTACAGATGAGGAAATTGAGGTTCAGAGGTTGAAAAACTAGCCGAACTTACTCAGGGACAAAGTGGGACTCTAGATGCGTCTGGCTCCAGTGACTGGCGTCTAATCCAGTGGTTCTCAAAGAGTGTTCCCCTGACCCACAGGAGTTGCAGCACCATTTGGGGGGCACTTGGTAACTGCAACATCTTGGACCTCAGTCCACACCTACTAAATCAGCAGCTCTGTTGTCAGAGCCCAGCAATCTAGGTTTTAACGAGGCCTGCAGTTAACTGCAATGCATGCCTCAAAGCCTTCAGTATTCAACATGAGTTCCAAACTAGCAGTGTCTGCATCACCCGGGCACTGATTAGAAATGCGGGCCCTACCCCAGACCTGCTGAAGAGAGATCCTCATTGTAACGTCTCCAGGTGATCTGAAGGCACACGAAAGTTTAAAAGTGAAAAAGTGCCATTCTTCCCTGGGAGCGGCAAATGGTTGGCATTGAATATAGTACATAATTTTAATTCTGTTTGAAGCCTGGAAAAGAAGGGGACGAGGGTGGGAAGTTCTACTGTGAATCAAACTGATAAAATACAGATTAAGAGGCTAAAAAGGCATGCAAATTTTATTAATGTTTTTAATTCACCATTCATGGGGGCTTCATCAAAAAGAAGTGAAAAACTCAAAGAAGCAGTTAGGCTCAGGGACTTAACATATCATTTGAATAAAAGGTGATAAACTGTGGAAAAGTGACTAGACAAAGAAAAGAAGGTTGACAAATTGTGGGAAATTGGGGTGATAAATTGTGGGAAAGTGACTAGGAAATATATGAGGAAAACTAATGCAAGATAAGGGCTATTTTAGTAAGGTTTCTCTCTGCCAGCTCTCCATCACCAGTCACAAGGGTTGCTGTCCTTATCCTGGAGCAGGAAGCTGGTAGGGGGGACATATATGCTCTGCTTCTGGGAAGATAACAAGAGGGCCGAGAACTTTTCCTGAATCTGTTCATTCCCAATTGCCTTCAGCTCAAAATAATCCTTAGGCCCAAGTGGTATATTTTAGGGAAGCAAATTCTAGACCCATTCACAAACATGAGGCGAACAACCAACATGGCTCAGAAGGACGAAATGTCTCCTTTGCAGCTTTCAATTTTGCTGCCACAGCTGTGAAACTATCTAGAGGTGGTTAGAGTGGAAGGCCCCAGGCCCTATTAGCTTATAGTGATCCTTTTTCTTAAATTTTCCAGATGTTTCTGTGCAATATATACTTTTATCAATAATCACTAAATTACCATACCCTCTTGGATGAGTGTTCATATCAAGAAATACAATGTAACCACTAAAATGACGCTGAAGGGCTTCACTTATTAAGGTGAAACGTTTTTTGCCTGTGCATTAAGTGAGGCTAAATGCAAATGAGAACATGGTGTGATCTAACTCCTTAGGTATAGCTCCTACTAATTATAGATAGGCATGCAGGCAGGTGACAGATCAATAGTGTCACTATCCAAAATATACGAAGACAGAGCAAAAGAGCCAACAAAATATTAACAGCAGTTATGTTTTGGAGGCGGAGACTATAGCTATGTTTGAGTTTCTTCTTTTTGCTTATACAATTTTTTAAATTGTCTTATTTTATAATGAAAAAAGTCTTTTTAAAAATCTTACGTAATAAGTGAATTCACTTTACTCCTGGATGTGTGATTTTCCTTAAAGATGAAGTATTTCATTCCTTGTGTGTCTAACCTTTTTATTTTAATCATTTGGAGAGAACCTATCTCTGAGTCCCTGCCCTTGAAATTCTGTCTGATCATAATTGACAATGCTGATGACACAGGTTTGAGATTCCAGGCTCCATTACTGTACGTCTATGCTAAAGTAATATTGAAGAGCTAGCACACTTTGTCCCTCACTAAATGACCCCAGTTTGCTGTGTTTTTAGTTCTTGCCTTTAATATTTTCAGCATCTTTAGGCATCGCTCCTTACAACGTCTGCTATAATTCAGCTCTTTCCCCCTCTAGACTGTGGCTTCCAGGGTGCTGAATCTTGGGGAATCAGATAAACTCTGTGGTCATTGCTCAATGTAAAATAAAAGTAAACATTTCTGAGTCAAGGCTCAAGGAAGCTTTCCTCTGACGAAGGCACGTGAGCTTCCTTGCCACCTCGGCTGCACAAAGCCTTTCATGGCTTATCTCCTGGTTCCTGAGTATATTCCAAATTGGCGAAGTTGCCGGAAAACAGAGCTCTGCGGACGTGAAGTGGTAGTGTTGTTTGTAACAAATAGCTACTGGATTAAGAAATTGCATGACTCTAATGCTCTGGACAGCTCCCTCCAAGAGAAGAAGGCTGCAGGTGGCAAGAACAGAGCCAACCGGGTCCTGTCTGCCCCCAGTCAAAGTGAGGTTATTTAAGTTCACCACCTGGTTACTAGATTTGCCAGATGGCGAGCCTGAGTAGCTGCTCGGAAAGACAGTGCCTACCCAGTCCATTCTCCTAGCACAGTAGATACTGAGAATTTAACGTGGTGCGCATAACAGTGCAAAGCTCGGGTAATGAAGCATCCTAGAGCTGTCATCAAGGCAGCCATCTGGGCTTGTGGGGGGCTGCCCCCGTGCACGGTGGCCATGGGAACAGCCCAGCTGAGTTCTGTGGGGGCAGGAATGAGAAGGAGGTGTGGGTAGGGAGGGAGTCGGGTGAGGTGGCAGGTAGCAGGGGAGGTAGCGACCTGTGCTACATAGAAATAGTTTGGGCCACAAGGCCTGCCTCTGAGACATTCCTGACTTCTGCTCAACTTCATCTCATTCCCAGGGTTGTCCTTTGTTATTTTCAATTTTTTTTTTTTTTTTTTTTTTTGAGACAGAGCCTCAAGCTGTCACCCTGGATAGAGTGCCGTGGCCTCACAGCTTACAGCAACCTCCAATTCCTGGGCTCAAGCAAGTCTCCTGCCTCTGCCTCCCAAGTAGCTGGGACTACAGGCACCCACCACAACACCCAGCCATTTTTTGGTTGCAGCCATCATTGTTGTTTGGCGGGCCTGGGCTGGATTCGGACCCGCCAGCTCAGGTGTACGTGGCTGGCACCTTAGCCCGTTAAGCCACAGGTGATGAGCCTGGTTATTTTCAATTTTTTATGAGAAAGTAATGGCCTTTTTACACCAATGCAGAAAAAATAGAAATGTGACTAAAGTTAGCTTTGAACACTTTGACAGCAGCAAAGGGGCTTTCCTTTAGGAAATGATATGTGTGTCTGGGTGGGGAAGGGTCAGGGAAGGTTCGTGTGCTTTGGCTCTCCTCTGAAACAGGTTTGTGACAGAAAAGCTCCAATGGGTCCCACTAGAGCTGTAAGTTGTGAGGCTGACAGGCACAGGACCTGGGCCCAGAGAGCAGGGCCCAGGAGAAGCAGGTGAACTAGGCCATGCCCGCAGTCGGCACTGTGAGCCTCACAGGGGCAGGAAGCATTTCTTGTCATCATCAATGTCCGTTTATATGTCCCTTCATTCCCCCAGGGTTCCTGCACAGCCCTGCCCAAATCAGTTTCAGGTTCATGGTGGTCACTTCATCTAGTCAGCAAATATTTACCAGCCGCCAGACACTAGGAAGATAGCAGTAAATAAAACAGAAATAATTCCTTCCCTCCTGGAACTTAAAGCTGCAGAATGAGACTTCGACTGCCAGATGGAAATACTTGCAAGGAAAGAAAATGTGAGGCTGTTCTTTTTGTTATGCCTCTCTCCTACCGGGCACTTCTCATAGATTATGGATGAGCCCATGAGTCTTTATTCCCACTTTACCAATGTGTAAAATTCCTATCTCTTTGAAACAATATTCCTCTTTACGAGAATATGCCCTCAGGAAAACTCTTAGTGTGGTTAAGATTTCAGACGAAAAGATCTTCACTGGTGAGCTATTTATAAGAGCCAAAGAATGAAATCAGTCTTAGGTATTGTAGGGATGGTTAATTATGGTATATCTATAAAATGAATTTTATGTAGCAATTTAAAAGGTTTGTAAAGAATGTTTTATTTAGTTACACAACTGTTCATGACATAACATTAAGTAGGAAAGGATGAAAACTGTTATAAATACACCAAAAAGACCTGAGCTCACAGGTTCAAGACCAGCCTGAGCAAGAGTGAAACCTCATCTCTAAAAATAGCCGGGCATTGTGGTGGGCACCTATAGTCCCAGCTACTCGGGAGGCTGAGGCAGGAGGATCTCTTGAGCCCAACAGTAGGAGGTTGCTATGAACTGTGATGCCAGGGCACTCTACCGGGGGTGACAAATCAAAAGTCTGTCTCCAAAAAAAGAAAGAAAGAAAGAAAGCTTAAATATTAACAGTTATAGAGTGGGGGGGGTCCTGATTCTGAACACTTTCCTGTATTGTCCGCATTTGTGTCCCCCTCTGTCTGTCTCATCCTTGAAGCTCACCTTATAGAAGGAGGGAAAGACTTTGCTTTGACATTGTCAGGTCTTTCTGATCATGAAACATAAGCAAACACATCTAATAAACATCTTGTTGTCCTGATATTTTTCTGTCCACTCCATTTTTCTTTTCTTTTTCTTTTTTTTTTTGAGACAGAGCCTCAAGCTGTCACCCTGGATAGAGTGTTGTGGCATCACAGCTCACAGCAACCTCCAATTCCTGGGTTCAAGTGAGTCTCTTGCCTCTGCCTCCCAAGTAGCTGGGACTCTGGGCGCCCACCACAATGCCTGGCCATGTTTTGGTCGCAGCTGCCATTGTTGTTTGGTGGGTCCGGGCTGGATTCGAACCTGCCAGCTCAGGTGTACATGGCTGGCGCCTTAGCCCATTGAGCCACAGGCACCGAGCCACTGTCCACTCAGTTTTAACACTAAAGTAGAATTGGACAGATACATTGCAGAATACAGATAAAGGGGAAATGTTCTAAAAATAAGCTTAACGTCAGTGAAGTCTGCCCAGGGAGGATGGGAGCCTGGAAGTGGGTGGAAGGCTGTGGAAGGGCAGGAACTCCCACTCGTGGGAGGGCTTGGCCACACCTAGGTGACCACCCAGGTTTCCTCCCAAATCTTAGAAACTGAGATGCTGAGCTACTTTCGAAACCAGTCCTCCTCACTGGCTCTTTTTTCCACACTGACCTGTGACTGCAACTTCATTCAGGGTCTCCACCCCTGCTCTTCAGAAGCTGGGTACTTTTCATGATCCGAGTTGTGAGACTGTCAGCTGGGGTGGGGGGTGCTCTTCTGCCACACTTCAAGGAGCTGTCACCATTCCTGACGCTGTCTAAGGAATGTCCTCCAACAAGAGCCGCTCGTGTTCCCCTCAAGGCCAGTAACTCACTGCCCCAGGAGGAGAGGGGGAGCTTTCGGAGTAGAAGACCGTCCTCATCGTGTTTTATAGCAAGTTACAGAAAGGAACAGAAGACGCCGAGGAGAATGCAAGATACTGGACATTTGTATCATGGCTTTCTATTGTCATGCGCAGGCTTAGCTCATCCACAACGCAGGTAAAACCTGGAGGCCAGGTGTCCCTGGGCAGATGAGGGGACAGACAGGGGCACAGCGCTCCAGGGTCTCAGAGAGGGCGGAAGGTGGAGCGGGTCTGCGGCTCCCACCCGCTTTCTGCTCCGTTCTCTTCACATTCAACCCCACCGTGCCCAGCCTGGGATGCCCTTCTCTCCCCAAAGTATTCTTCCCCCCCTCACCTCGGCTGTGCTTTCATCCTATTTTCATCACAGTTACACCGTCTAGGTCTCAGCTCTAAAATAGTCTGTCCGACTTCTTTGTTACTCATTAAATCACAGGGCGCTGCAGGGTCTCCAGGCTCATAGTCTGATGCTTTCTAGATCCTGGGCAGCCGATCTCTCTCCAAAATCATTCCCTTCGGGAGGAACCCCAAACGAGTCTCTCTTGGAGACCAGCATGTCAGCTTCTAGCAATGTCTCTGCACGCTTCTCATCTGGGGTGGCGCAAAGCACAGCAAGACCAAGCCAGGGACAGCCTAGAGTCAGCGAGCAGCAAGCGGCAGGCCCAGGAGTCCAGTTAGGACAAGTGGGTGCCTCAAAAGGTGAGCCACGGATGAGGAGCTGGGAGAGTAGACCATGTCGTGGGGGCAAGGCTGAGGGAAGCCCATCATTTCCTGGTTTGTCTGGCACAGGGAAGCTTTTAAAGACCCAGGTATGACTGTCTCCTTTTTGCTCCATAAGGTCTCAAAGGCACCACCTGTCACCTGGCAGATGGCTGACTCAGCAGCCTGGGAGCTCACAGGGGGCCAGCCTACCTCGGACACAGCCCTGCCAAGTGCAGCCAAAGCCTCTCATACAACAGTGCTAGGTTCAAGCCGACAGATGTCTTCACAGCCTCCATCACAGAGAAATTTGGGATGAGAAAGGAATAATTCGTCCCTGCCCAAAAGAGACCATATCACAGCATCTTTAATGGAAAATACATAAGAAACAAAAGCTTCAGGACTTGAGACACCCCTGCCAAGAAGAAAGAATTTCATGAAATCCTTTAGGTTTTATCTGTAGCAGGTGCTATATGGAGTAATTAAAAAGACCCAACCCAAGTCTCACATTGTACAATCAAACACACCTGATGTGGGTGAGCAGGCCCAGCACGCCAACCCAACCAATGTTCATTGAGTACACCTGGGGTGTGCCAGCCACCATGCTGGACTCTCACATCACACCAGAGCTGTCCTTTACAGCTCCTAAAGCAAGTTCACATACACACTCAACTGTGATCCTCGTAAAACCAAGCGACCTGAGGTGGTGTTAATCATATCCCCACTTTGCAGATGAGTAAATTGATGTTCATCAAGCTCAGATGAATGATCTGAGGTCATAGGACTAGAACTTAGGATGACATCAGTCTATGACTACCTAAACTTTTCTGCATTGGGAAAGAATCCCAAGGGGATAGAAAATAGAGAACCAGAGGACATCTTGAGATGGACGTCCCCGATTCTGTGTCTAATAGTTCTTGTGTTTAATAGTTCTAGATATCACCCAAGAGCTCCTTGACTTCCTGCCCCTGAACACCTGTAGATTTCCTCCTACCCGCACCAAGAGCCTGCTCCTCGGCCTCCACACGCTCTGCCCCAGATGCCTCTGCAATCTGCCTTCTGCACCCTTGGTGGGCAAGGTTATGTATCAGTAAGGATGTGTTTGTTCAGCTTCAAACAATACAAAACCCAATTGACATCGACTTAAGCAATAAGGGCATTTAAGTATCTAATGCAACAAGGTTATGAAAGTAGCCAATTCCAAAGTTGACACCTTAGCTCAAAATCGTCGTGGAAGAGCCAAGCTCTTTCCTTCTTTCCACTCCATCATCCTCAGACTTGTCACCGCATGGCTGTGGAATGGCTGCCATGGGTCGACTTTCATATCCTCACAGGACTGTGGCCAAAGGCAGGTCCCAGTCACACGTCTACCCAGCAGCAAGGGGGGCTGGGAAAACAAGAATCTAGGGCTTCTGACTTTTGGAGGTGTGGCTGCATAAGGAGGAGAGTGGAGAGTGAGGTTATTGGATAGCTAATTAACAGTCTCTGCCACAGGTAATGTTCTGATTCCTAATTAGGGTCAGAACTGAAACTAATTCCTTCTGAGCAGAAATATGGATTTCTTGACACTATCTACCTCTTGCTGTATTCATTTTTTATTGCTTCATGATAAATAACCATAGACTTAGCAACTTAAGACAAAACCCATTTGTTTTCCAACTGTTCTATAGGCCAGAAGTCCAGGAAGGCTTGAGAAGGTTCTCTGCTTAGGTTCTTACTTACAAGGCTAAAGTCAGGTGTTAGGGGTGTCCACCCCTCATCTGTGGGCTCTGGGGAAGAATGCGCTTCCAAGCTCATTCAGGTTGCTGGCAAACCACAGCTCTTTACAATTGAACAACTGAGGTCTCCATGCCCTGCTGGCTGTCAGCCAGGGAATCAATCTCAACCTCCAAGGCCACTCTCAGTCCTGTCAGGTGGCCCCCTCCATCTTTAAAGCCATTAACAGTACATTGAATCCTTCTCGTACTTTGAATTAGACACCCCCTTCTGTCAAAGAAGGCTGTGTGCTCAGATTAGGCCCACCCAGATAATCTGTCTTTTGCCATAATCACAGACATAACACAGAAGGTGAAGGTCATGGGAGCCAGCTTAAAATTCTGCCTACCATAGTTGTCACTAAAATTAAACCAGGATTTTTTTTTTTTCTGGCATTCAAGATAGGATGAGCCTTTCCTAAATCATGACAGACATGGGACCCTCCTATGGAATCCTGTGAGCAAAAAGTTAAAGGAGAGAATAGTTGTTGGGTGGGCAACCCAGAGTAATTTGATTTTTTTTTTCTGTAAAACTGAAATATTCACCCTCATTTACTTAAACAGTAAAAAATCACCTTGCTGGTGGACATGGTTTTCTAAGAGAACGTGGTGTGTAAGAACCACTGATCGGGACAAGGATTCCTGCTTCGTGTAACTTTCCCTGTCTCTCCTTCCTCCCTCCCTGGTCCTCCCCAATCCCCTCTGCTGGCTCCACCGTGCTCCCCCATGGAGGAGGAAGAACTGACTCACCGGGAGTTTGATAGGGTTTTTTCTCCTAAAGATAATGCAAGCTAAATATTTCATGTTGATTTTTCACTAGTTTGTTTCTATCTATTTAGCAAAACAGACACACAGGATTTATGGGAGGAGGCGCATCTCTGAGTTTCCCCGGAGCGCTTCTTAATGCTGCCCGTGGTGTTTACAGTGAGGCTTTTTGGGGCTCTCCATGTTCTTCTGGTGAGAAATCATGTTCCCTCTCCTAGACTGGATGCCTCCCTACCCACTCTTTCAATGCATTGTTTTCTGTCCCACTGCCTCCAACCAGACTCAGACCTCCTGTGTTCTTTATTTCGGTTAGTTTTACCTGCTTTATCACATCTATTTGGATTTAACTTTTTTTTCCCCTCCACCAAAAAAATCTAAAATCCCAGGTCAGACATCTCCAAGGAGCTTATGCGTGTTTGCACAAACACGTGGAAATCCTTAAGAGCTACAAATTATCAACCAGCAACAGCTCGGTGCCTCTCGGAATTCTTTACTTTTGCAAAGGCTTTTGTTTATCTTTTATTTTAAATGCTTTCAAGCCGGTTCTCTTGAAGTACCTTGCCTTACCAGGAGCCCTGCTCGTTTGTTCTTGTTGCCTCCTTCATTCAAAAGATCCATCAATCAGTGTCTGAAACAAGCCAGCTCTGTGTAGAATCAAAAGCCGCCACACGGCAGCTGAAGGCACGGGAATGCAGTGGGCATTGTTATTTGTACACAGGCCTTCATCTCTTTGAGAAGTGTCTCTGTTTGAAATGAATGAGGCAGACAAGAGTATGGCTTCAAAAGCAACTCTCCTTCCCTGGGCTTTGCTTATTGGAAGTCCTGTGCAGCGCTGTTGCTAAAAAGTAAAGAGGATAAAAGGCAGGTTACAGGTCTCCATGCAAGGGACTCAGCCAAGGTGTTTGTACCTCTGGACATTTGCCTTCGCTTTGTCGATGTGAGTTTGCAAGGTTAACATGAAAGAGGCTATTTTCTCCCAGTGATTATGCCTTGAAATTTCATAAACTCCTCTAGAGCCTGTCATAGAAGTATGCAGGCTCCTGTCTTTGCTGGTGTCTCTGAAGGGTGGCACAACTGTTGCCCTGGTTACGGCTTCTAGACCAGAGCATCAGCTGATCCTCTGCCCAGCTCTTCCACCCAGCTCTCATTTCTTTTTCCTTATTTTTTTTCCAGCTCTCATTTCTGCTGCACCAAGAAACCTCTTATTCCCCGATCCATTCTGTATTTGGCTGGAAGATTGGCGAGCACAGTTTTCCACGGTGTTTATGACCCTTCTGTAGATTCTTAATGACCCTAATGTTGATTAGGAACTAAACCCTCAGGCTAATGGAAAAGTTAAAACAAAGTTCAAGACTCATATAGATGATCATCCCAATAATTGGCTTGAAAATCAACACCTTCGCCTTTTGTCTGCAGAGGGTTTACAAGGAGTGCTAGAGTTCAGAGCCAAAAATATCAGGCCAACAACTGGGAAGTACAAAGGATGGTACAACATGTACTCGATGTACAATTTCACCTACGGATGCACCACATCTTTTCCTACTCTCATTTTTCTACCTAAATTTTCTAGTTAATATGTCTTGCCTTCTTTGTATCTTCGAAAAGTATTTTAAATTCTTTTGAAGCAAGACTAAATACAAATAGAATGCAAATCTTTTCATCAGAAATCCATTTGATTCTTGTTATTGTAATGCGAAGAGCGAAAGTATAAAGGCATTTGTGTCCAAGAAGGGAAATTTGCATAATGCAAAGTACCTAGAACATACTCTGTATAAAATCAAATAGAATACTTTTATGATATATTTTCTGTTGAAGAAAAAGACACATACACATGATTAGATTCAAGAAAACTAAGATTTCTGGCCTGTAATCCCAGCACTGTGGGAAGCCTAGGTGGGTGGATGGCTTGAGTTCACAGGTTCAAGACCAGCCTGAGCAAGAGTGAGACTTCTGTCTCTAAAAATAGCCAGATCTTGTGACGGGCACCTGTAATCCCAGCTACTCGGGAGGCTATGGCAAGAGAATCGCTTGAGGCCAGGAGTCTGAGGTTACTGTGAGCTATGACACCATGGCACTCTACCGAGGGTGACAAAGTGAGACTCTGTCTCAAAAAAATAAAGAAAATGAAGATTTCTGGAACAAAGGAGAGTTAAAGACATTCCTAACTCAGGAATAATAAGAGGCCTGATCGATAAAGATGCCCACACAATAAATTCGGGCAGTTCCTTCAGAGCCTGGGGTGGGCCATGTGAACCCGCCTACCACCTGTGAATTCTAAGAATCCCAGGGTTTGGCACACAGTAAAGGTTTTACAAATAAATATATGTCAAATAAATGGCAAAAAAAATCAAAATAAAAAAAATTATGCTCGTACGCTAAATAAATTCACAGATCATCTTCAAATTAACCGAGATAGAAATGATTTAGCCCTACTGAGAAAAGTGGATGTTATAAAGGGCTTTAGAGTTATTTTAACCCTCTCAGCAACACTTAGAGGTAGATGTTTTTATCTCCAGATGAAAACATTCAGTTGTGGCTAAGGAAGGTTAAGTAATTTGCACAAGACCAGATCACGAGTGAGTGAATGAGCAGGATTTAAGGCCAGGGCCCTGTGATCCTAAACGCAGACTATTCCTGCCATCTACTTGGGTGTTTCCCAACCTAATGTTAAGAACACAAATCTTAGGCCCCATCCCAGGTCCATTGAACAGTCCCCTCTGTCTGGGAGGGACTTGGAAACATTATGTTTAGCAAGAGACAAGATAACGATGGTTACCAGAGATCTTTCAGAAAACTTCTTGACATCTGGGCGATTGTGAACTGAGCTGCCATAACAATCTAGTGCAAATGTCCTCATGATAAAATGATTTTTTTTCTTCAGGGTAGATGCCTAGTATTGGGATTGCGGGATCAAATGGGAAGTCTAATTTGAGTTCTTCGAGGATTCTCCACATTTCTTTTCAAAAAGGCTGTATTACTTTGCACTGTCACCAACAGTGTAAAACTGTTCCCTTCTCTCCATATCCAGGCCAGCATCTGCAGCTTTGGGATTTGTGATGTGGGCCATTCTTACTGGGGTTAGGTAATATCTCAGGGTGGTTTTGATTTGCATTTATCTGATGATCAAGGTCAATGAGCATATGTTTGTTAGCCATTCATCTGTCCTCCTCAGAGAAGGCTCTGTTCCTGTCTCTTGCCCAGTGACAGATGGGATCGTTTGCTCTTTTTTTTGTTGAAACAGCCTAAATGCCCACCAACTCGGGAACGGATTAACAAGCTGTGGTATATGTACACCATGGAATACTATTCAGCCGTAAAACAGATGGAGACTTTACATCTTTTGTATTAACCTGGATGGAATTGAAATACGTTCTTCTTAGTAAAGTATCACAAGAATGGAAAAGCAAGAATCCAAGGTACTCAATACTAACATGAAGCCAGTAGCTGATTTAATACACACTCACATGAGAGAAAAACTCAATGTAATTCCAGTTGGGAGGAAGGGGAACGCGGGAGGGTGGAGAGGGGGAGGAAGGGAGTTTGGTGTGTTCTCACTTAATGGGCACAATGTAAGGGTACGTGGCACACCTCGGGGGTGTAGGAAACAAGTACAAGAGGGACTCCACCTAAGAAATGCAAACATTGTAACCTAGTTGTCAGTACCCTCACGTTAACCTGAAATAAAAAAAAGAAAAAAGAAAACCGTGTCTTCCTCTGAGTGATCGAATAGAAGCCATCAGAGATTTGAAACTCGTACAACTAAACGTAAATCATGTCATTCTGGAGTTTATCTGATTATAATATAATGTTTATTCCTGAGCTTGTAAGATAGCATTGTCTGATTTAATTTAAGATTATCTGGATGCTAAAATACCAAGAACACTTTGAAAAATCAGAAATGGGTTCTCATGGCTTGGCGCCCATAGCTCAGCAGGTAGGACGCCAGCCATATACACCGAGGCTGGCCGGTTGGAGCCCGGCCCGGCCTGCTAAACAATGACAAATGCAACCAAAAATGGCCGGGCGTTGTGGTGGGTGCCTGTAGTCCCAGCTACTTGGGAGGCTGAGGCAAGAGAATCACTTAAACCCAAGAGATTGAGGTTGCTGTGAGCTGTGACATCACAGCTCTCTACTGAGGGCAACATAGTGACACTGTCTCAAAAAAAAAAAAGAAAAAAGAAAACAAATGTGTTCTCATTTAAACCTCAGTCTTTTTATTAGCTTTCCCCTCTACCCCATTTGGTCCTGAGGAGTAGAAGAGAATAAGAATTCATTCCCCGCAGCTTCCAGTGACACAGAGGTTCCAGCTGTGCCGGAGCAGGACCCTGGGGACAGAAGCCCTGGCTGAGAATCAATCCTCACGTTTGGCTCCCCCCAGATCGCCTTTTACTGGGTCAGGAAGTAGCAAATCTATCATTGCTTGGCTGGGTCTTCTAAGTTTCGGTTTGTGCACAGTGAAGCCTGCAGCCTCAACGCCCATCATGAGAGCTAACAACTTATTTGTACAATCCAAACACTCAGTTCACTGCATGCAAAGCAGGGCAGTGATTCCTAACATGACAGAATTTAAATCAAGCTGTGATGCTCCCCGGCGTGACCAGAAACGGAGGCAGACAACTTGAACTGAAACCTGAGAACATCCAAGGGGCTTCGGACCGCTTTGTAAGTTTTCCCTTTTATCTCCGAGAGAAATTTAAGATATGACTGGAGAGCACAGAACTGCTTACCCCCATTTTGAGCATAGATCTTTGTTCAACCAATGTGCTTTTACGTGCTATTGCCGAGAGACGTTTTTTGAATGATGTCTTCAGACATGATTGACAATTACACTTTATAAATGAGCTTAATGTGCTTTAATATGCTTCTTCTGCTCCTCAGTGTTCTTGGTCTCATTCAATCTTCACCACAACTCTATGAGGCTGATACGCTTATTAACATGATTTTACAGATGGGGCTTCCTCACAGGTTAATTAAGTAACTTGTAGAAAGTCCACAGCTAGTGGCTGAGTGCCCATCTCATATCACTGCACTACCTGCATTCCAAAGGACTTCTTGAATTTAGGCCATTCATTTCTGAAATGACAAATCTTCATATTAGATTGAAACATTAAGACCCAACAACATGTTTGTTGCTTAAAAATAGGTCTCTGTTTAAAAAAAAAAATGCAGAAATGCTGAAATTTTAAAATTTCATTGAGGGGATTCATACAATGAAAAGAAAACAATGGGTAAAGTTGATATCATAGAAAAGAGCTCTTAAAACCAAAAACTGGGGGAGAGGGTGAAAAGAAGCTCCTGATTATAGTGAAAAATTTAAAATCAACTGTGAAGACATCAATGACCCAAGTTAGAAATGCAAACAGAACTAGAAGAAATTATAAAACAAACAATTGTGATGGGAGGCGAGGCATTAATTCATTTCAAGGCTAAGAAAAAGAAGTAGACAATCTTAAAAATGAAAGACAAATTTAAATAGACAAAAATATGGAAGATGTTAAAGTAGACATAATTTAAAAACAATACAGAGGTTTTGTTCATTGCAATTGGTATTTTGTAATAGACATATATTGAACTTAATACCAACATAGATTATATGCTATTTTCAACATGTAAGGCATTGGTACATATTTATGTATTGATTCTCAAAGTCCCAAAAAATGAATCAAGAAAAAATAGTTTTCTCACTATGTGCAATAAAACTAAGTGCTAATAAAAGTAAAAGCAATGACAGGAGCCCGGCAAAACAGTGCTCTAATGTGCAGCTCAAGGTTTGGATGATAACTCCATCCCTTTGGAGATGGGCTGTGTGACCTGGGCAGTCCATTGAACCTCTCTGACCCTTGGATTCCTCAGCTAAAAATGAGGCCGCTCAACCTTGCAAAGTTGTTGTGAAGATCATCTAAAAAGTATGTAAAGCTAACTGAGACTGAAAAGAGACTTGAAATCATCAGTCACACACGATCCCACTTATTAATGTACTCTTACTGAACTACAGAAAAAGTCTAGAGTTTCAATGACTGAAGGCAAAAGTCTAGAAAATATACATCTATGAACTAACAGTGATTATCTCGGGGCTCTGAGATTTCTGGCAATTTTTCTTCTTTTGCTTTCTTCATACGTAATTTTCCTACCATGAATATATAGTAAGTACAAAAAAATATATATAGTAAGTCCATAATAAGAGTATGATAAATATGGACTTTTTAAGAACAGAGTACAAAAACAAAATAAATATTTATATTTGGGTGCCCTATAAATGCACCCATCTCAGTTGTTTGTCATTTTAGATTCTAAAATCCTCTCAATCTCTCTATTTTTATATATCTAACACAATATTGGAATAACTGGCAATTTGAATGTGGACTATGGGATTAGATAATCATATTGGATCAATACGAAATTTCCTGATCTAAAGTATCAAATGTTTTCACTTTTATAAGAGAAAATGTCTATCTCAGGAAATATACACTGAAGTATTCAGTAATATATACATACACAACCTAATCTCAAATGGTTCAAGAAAAAATTCACATATGTAAAGACAGTGAAGGATAAAGCAGTTAGAGAAAAATAAAAGCAAGTGATGAATCTAGGTAAAGGGTGTACGGGAGTTCTTCATGGCAGTCTTTTAACATTTCTGTAAGTTTAAAATGATATTTAAAAAATTACAAACAAATAAATGGGTACCAATTTCTAACAATAAAAACTCTCCTCAGCAACAGGGTCAAGTAGGCAATTAAGAACATGGTAATAGCTTGGGGGGTTATTATAAGATTGAAAAGACAACATAGGAAAAGTTAGGGGGATGTGGGTGAATCAGGGCCCAGAGGTAATGTGTAAATCTATACGTATAAAGTAAGTGGAATAAGAATTTGACTTATCTTATGAAAATAAAACAGTCAACATAAAGGAAAACAGAAAGAAAATAATCTAGAATAAGGAAGAAATAAATAAACTAGAAAAGAGAAAATCAGCGGAAGTAATAGACTTCCTAGAAACTAAAAGGTTATAGGATAGCTAAAACCCTTGTAAACATAATAAATGAGAGAAATGTAATATACCAACAAAATTAAAAACCAGACCAGTGATTTAACAGCTGACATAAAAGATTTTAAAATACAAATGATTACAAGGTGCAATTTATGATAATTGACTTGAAATGTTTAGCCAAATGGACCCAAAATGTGAAATTGGCAAGAAAATATACAGAAAAAATGAGAGCCAACGATGGACAAGAAAACAGAAAAGTCATTAAAGAAATACCTCGTCCACCGGAAGAACTACGACCTAAGTAAGTTTACTGAATGATAGTTCTACATGTTCAAGAACACAGATTTTCTTATATTTTATAACCAGTTAGAGAAAAACAAGACCTGATATTCAATTCCTTCTAAGAGATAAGTGTCCACATCCACAAATCTGAAAAATACACACAGGCACACACAAATAAACACATAGTCTTGGGATGGCAAATAGTATCATGGCCAATATGACTGGTTTGTAAAGATTAGAACCAGGCTCAGGGGCATAGGAGATTTTCAAAAAGAGTTGTCAAATAGTGAATATATGGATATGTGAATGAAGTAAATAATGTAGCCAGTTAGCAACACAGACTAAGGGCATGAAAGGCAGGAATGACGTGCAAATAGACCACATGGTACCTTCTATCATCACTTACTCCATGTCAGACAGAAACACCATTTTTAACTGAGCTTATAGAATGCAGCTCCAGCCAGGCGCAGTAGCTCAGGCCTATAATCTCAGCCCTTTGGGAGGCTGAGACAGGGGAACCACTTGAACCCAGGAGTTGGAGACCAACCAAGGCCGTATAGTGAGGTCCCTACAAAAACTAAGAAAAATCAGCCAGGTGCTATGGCCAGTATGAGGTCAATAAAGGTAAATTTTAGTAATGCCAGCAGATTACAACCAATCACAGAATACCTTTTATAAAAGAATTGCTAATTTTTATTTATTTAATTTCTTTTTTTTTTTTTTTTTTTGGTAAGACTTAAAAGAAAAAATGGAGACACTAAGGATATTCCTGAAAGGAAACAAAAAACTAGAAATTCGTCTACAAGAAAATTTCAAATTGTTTTCAATAAAGACCACAGGCAATGTGAAAAGACAAAACGCAAACTGGGAGGAGAGATTTGCAATGGATTTAATCACCAAGAAATAAGATGAATAATAAAACGCCAATGAGCCTATAGGAATATGGACAGAAGATATGAACAAGCCGCACACAGCGGAGGAATTCTACGGGACTAGTGACACACATAACAAGATGTTCTACCTCACCAGTGATCACAGAAGAAAATTAAAACAATGAGATTCCATTTTACACCCATGAAACTGGAGAAAATTAAATAATCGCACACTGTCAAGTTTTGGTGATGATGTGGAAAAATGGAAGGAACATTCATATTTTGTTGGTAATGTGCTCCCTGGGCTAGCCGTGTGTTGAATAAACTGTCAACATCTAGTAACACTGAAGGAATGTACATAACGCAGCCCTGCAATTACACTTCTAGGAATAAATTCTAGAAGTTTTCACTTGTGGATAATGCAATGTCTATGGCAACACTGTTTATAACAGCAAAACAAAAAGAATAAGTAAATAAACAACGCAAGTATCCTTCAACCCAATGAACAAATTGTGACATATTCATACAATGGGACCTTTTACGGCCTTTTTATCAACAGAGATAGATCTCAACTATACAATGCTGAGTGAAAAAACAAGTTGCACATTACTACGTAGAGCATAAAGCTTTGAAAATATACAAAATAATGGTGCAGTCAACTCTTCATATCTAAGGGTTTTGCAGCTGTGGATTCAACCCACTGTGGATGGAAAATATTTGGGAAAACAATTCCACAAAGTTCCAAACACCAAAATTTGAATTGGATGCATGCCAAGTACTACGTTCTAGCCAAAGGAATATCCAGGAGAATGAGCATAGGTTTTATGCAAATAATATGCCGTTTTACATAAGGGACTTGAGCATCTGTATATTTTTATATTCTAGGGAGGGGGTCTTGAAACCAATACCCCACTGGCACCTAGGGATGACTGTATCTATTTCATAGCTACATATATATGCTGCAAACATGGGTGAGAATGATAGATGCCAAACTCAAGACAGACTTGCTCTGGGAAAGGAAAGATGAGATTAGGTTTGGGAAAAGATACACAGGTAACAAGTAAAGTATTCTAATTCTTAGCAAAAATAGGACGTAGATAAACCATACTATTAGGGTCTGATGGAGCTGGGAAGGGAGTGGTATCCATAAGCATACCATGTGTGTGCTTGAAATTAGTAAAATTTTTTAACATGAGCATCTCAATTTCTAAACTACATTTTTAAAATATAAAAACCTATCAGCAAGTGTATAAAATATATCAAAACACCTATCATGAACAGATAAGTCATAAAGGACAAACAGGCAATAAAAATGGGGCTGTGGTAAATTCAGTTTTAACCCACTAATAAATAAAAGAAGATTAAAGTATGCAGATGGCAACAAAAAGTTTAAATGTAGAAGAGCTGAGTGTTGTGGCACGTACTGTAGTCCCAGCAACTCAGGAGGGTGAGGTGGGAGAACCCCTAAGGCCCAAGAATTAGAGTTCCCCCGAGCATCCCAGCAAGATCTCAGCTTAATAAAAAAAAATTTAATTAAAATTTAAAAACTATGCATCATTTTGGCTTATTCACTTAGCATAAAATGGTGAAAATGCTAATAGATAATTTTAACAGGAATGAAAGGTTGGGCAGAAGGGGAGACCACACCAATTCACTCTTAATGAGAACATGAAATTATATAAATGTACTTCATTTAGCAGTATATATGAAAAAGCAAAATATATAAATAGAGAGAGAGAGAGATAGGTATATAGTTATAAAATCTGCCTTAGCCATCTTACTTTAAGAAGTTTATACAAAGAAAGTAATCAGAAATGTGGACTAAGGGCCGGGTGCAATGGCTCATGTCTATAATCCCAGCTACTCAAGAGGCTGAGGCAGGAGGATCGCTTGAGCCCAGGAGTGTGAGCGAGGCTGATGCCTTGGCACTCTAGCCAGGGCAACAGAGAGGTTTTGTCTCAAAAAAAAAAAAAAAAAAAAGAGAGAGCAGATCCTGTGGCTCAGTGAGTAGGGCGCAGCCTCCATATACCAAGGGTGGGAGGTTCAAACCCAGTCCTGGCCAAACTGCAACAAAAAATAGCCGGGCATTGTGGTAGGCACCTGTAGTCCCAGCTACTCAGGAGGCTGAGGCAAGAGAATCACCTGAGCCCAAAAGCTGGAAGTTGCTGGGAGCTGTGACGCCACGGCACTCTACCAAGGGTGACAAAGTGAGACTCTGTCTCTTAAACAAAAAGGAAAAAAAAGGGGGGAAAAAGGAAATGTGCACTAAGATTTACCTGGATTCTTATAACATCACTATTCATAAGAGTGATATCTTGGATGCATTAAAGTTAACCAAAAAACAAAAGAAAAGAAAGTCAATTATGATACATCTATAGAATATAATACTCTATAGCTATTTCAAATAAATTTATTTTAAACAGGGCCTCTCTCTGTTGCCCAGGATAGAGTGTAGTGGTGCCATGATAGCTCATTACAATCTCGCACTCTGGGTTAGAGCCATCCTTCTGCCTCAACTTCCCTAATAGCCAGGACCAGAGGTGCAGCCCACCATGCCTGGCTTATTTTTCCATTTTTTGTAGGGAAGGGTTCTCCTTCTTGGCCAGGCTGGTCTCAAACTCCTGGCCTCGAGCAATTCTCCCATTTTAGCCTCCTGAAGTCCTAGGATTATAGGTATGAGCCACTGTGTCCAGCTCTCAAATATATTCTAAAAGATTATTTAATGTCACTGAAATATGGCACTAACATGTTGTTAACACACAGCTTATTAAAGAATCTGTACAATCTGCTTACAGTTGTATTTTTAAACATAAATATATACATAGGAAAAATGATTTGGAATTATCCACATCAAAATGTCAACATCAGTTATCTCTGAATGTGAAATTATGGACTTGCTTGGTTTTTTTTTCTCTTTGTTCTTTATTTCGTATTCTCAACAATAAACATTTGTTGATTTTGTAATAGAAAATGTTATTAAAAACAAAACAACAAAATAAGCTTTGGTTGATTAAAGATTTAAATATAGAGCCTAATTATGGAAGAATTTGCAGACAATTGAAAAAAATATTAGTTCTCTGGGGGAATTTTAACGTTCTCAGTTTTAAAGCAATTGAAATGATTGTACTATAAAAATTAGCACTGCTAAAGATGTTTTAAAAGAGGGAAAATATTTCTAACAAATACTACAAAAAATTAAGATCTATCATAAATAGCTTATTCAAATTTGTAAAGTAAATGTTAAGATTCCAAAAGATAAATGAGTAGAACACAGGACAATTCCCATAAGGGAAATACAATTAGTAGGCAAACATAGTGGGGAAATGTTCATTCTCACTAGAAATCAAAGAAATGTAAATGAAAGCAGTCTTCAGATGACAATTTACATATTCTAAAGGGGCAGCAAGAAAAATATGTTGAATGCTAGCCTCCATTGATGGTGAAGCTGCCCAGAAATTGACCCGGACGTCTATTATAACCCCATTGTTCCTATCCTTTTATCAGAAATGTTACCACTAAGAATTTAGTCTTAGAAATAATTTGCGGCTGGGCACGGTGGCTCATGTCTGTAATCCCTGCATTTTGAGAAGCTGGAATGGGAGCCTCACTTGAAGCCGGGAGTTAAAGTTAAAGTAAGCTGTGATCACACCTGTGCACTTCAGCCTGGGTAACAGAGTAAGGCCCTGACTCAAATAAATAAATAAATAAATAAATGAAAAAGAAAAGAGGAAAGAAAGGGGAAAGGAAAAGAGAAGAAGAGAAGGGAAGGGAGGAGGCAGGGGAAGGGAGGGGGAGAGGAAGAGGAAAGGGAAGGGAAAGAAAAGAAAAAAAAAGAGGGCTGCACCTGTGGCTCAAGGAGTAGGGAGTTGGCCCCATATGCCGGAGGTGGCAGGTTCAAACCCAGCCCCGGCCAAAAAAAAACTACAAAAAAAAAAAAAAGGAAAGGAGAAGGAAAGAAAAGGAAAAAGGGAAACTGGCAAAAGCAGAAAGGTTCCTCCTCATCTCCTCACCTTCTAAATGGAGCACGCAGGGCTCAGTGCCTTGACACTTAATTTTTTCCATCCACCTGCATGTTTGGAAAATCTTAACTGCATACGTAGACCTCGCTCCTCACAGGTCTCCAGGGAGAAAGCAAACCAGAGAGAGATTTCCCTGGAATTAGGGTAGGGGGGCCTTGGGGACATTTCAAGGACTCTGAACTCAGTCAGAGGACAATGAAGAAAAGAGAGACCAGCAAAGACAGTCAGAGAGAGACAAAGGTGGGCCTCCTCATAATATTAACCCCTTGTGTAATAACTAAATATCCCAGGCTTTATCTACTGCGGAGAGATCCCCAGAATTCCCTAATTGCAGTAGCCCTGGGCTCACCTGCAGGCCACCAGATCTCAGCTGTCTCTGACTCCCACCACCAAAGTCTGAGGCAATCACTGAGACAGCCCGCGCCCATTAAGGTGGAAGCTGCGACCACTGCCTGCTCCGATAGCCGGGCCCTGCTGGGAGCCAGACCTGGGCCTGTCTGGTGGTCACCCACGTCTCTGGGGCACCAACATGCGCTCCGGTCTCAGACCAAAAGCAGAACTTCTTGGGCCCCCAACAAGATCTCTTTGCTCCACAAACCTACTCAATCGCTAATCCCCGTCTGGAGCCTCTGCTTCGCGTGGGTCCTTTCACTGCTAAGGGACGGCTTAGACTTTGACCGTCTCTTCATCCTGGGGCTTCAATAAACCCTGTTGCAGAAAAGTTCAACTTAACTGAGGCAGAGCTGGGCTCAAACCCACATCTTCTGCCCTCAAACCCATGTCCCTCTCCATGGTCCAGGTTTGGCCAAGAGCGGATCCTGCCACACTTATCAACAGCTCACCAGTTTCCTCTTGGTTCATATATTGCCTGTGAAAAATGAACTAGAATTAAACAAGCAGTTTTACTCTGGAGATGATAATGGAAATAGTCCAAGAGGCAAGGGGTCCTCTGTAAATCTGCCTGCATCCTCCTCCTGGCTCCGAGATTCCAGTTCCGCACTGGTTGACCTTGCAGATCTAATCATGCTATTTCTATTTTTTTTTTTTTTTTTTTGAGACAGAGCCTCAAGCTGTCACCCTGGATAGAGTGCTGTGGCATCACAGCTCACAGCAACCTCCAATTACTGGGCTCAAGCAAGTCTCTTGCCTCCGCCTCCCAAGTAGATGGGACTATAGGCGCCCGCCACAACACCTGGCCATTTTTTGGTTGCAGCCGTCATTGTTGTTTGGCGGGCCTGGGCTGGATTCGAACCCACCAGCTCAGGTGTATGTGGCTGGTGCCTTAGCCCACTGAGCCACAGGCGCCGAGCCATCATGCTATTTCTTAGTGCATGGAAAGGATATTTCACTCTCTGCGTGTCCTCCACACAGCCCGAGAGTCAGATTAGGTGATAGGAATGAAATTGTGGAGTGAATAATGGCTGTCCCCAGGGTATCGCTCCAGTCATCGTACATTTAAAAGAAGCCTGGACACAGTAACAAAGTTGGTCACCTTCCTGAACTTTGCTCCTTCAGGACAAAACCCTGCTTCAGTGCCTGCCTCCCTTGAAGAATGCAGACCTCAGCATACTGTACCCCATAAACGCATTAATGTACACAGTTATAATGTGATTTTTTAAAAAACAGAATGCAGACTGCTTAAGCAAAGGGGGAGAGCCGGGGGGGCTTAAACTGAATCATCTGGAGGTTTCTCAGGGTTCCAGAATTGAAATCAGGGCTAAAAGGGTCAATCCATGCAGGCACCCGACCCTAGACAACCAGAAATTGCCCACTGAGGTTGAAGACATCCCCCTCCACCTGACCCAAAGATAAAAAACAAACTTCCCCAAGGCAGGCCTATGCCAGCTCTTCTGAGCAGGTCTGTAAGGACAGTTTTCTCAGCTGCTAGGGGTCTGAGGCGTCATAGGGACCACTTGATCCCGGCCAGCTACCTCCAGCCATAGCATCCAGACCCTTCTGACAGGTTTTTCCTCTTCATCAACCTGTTTTCTCTGGCTATTGATTGTGTAACCCAAGGAAATTGACCACTTGTTTAAATTTAAATTCAAGGCTCAGTGCCTGTAGCTCAGTGGGTAGGGCACCAGACACATACACCAGGTCTGTCGGGTTCAAGCTCAGCCTGAGCCTGCTAAACAACAACTACAACAACAGCAAAAATAGCAGAGCATCATGGCGGGCACCTGTAGTCCCAGCTACTCAGGAGGCTGAGGCAAGAGAATCGCTTAAGCCCAAGAACCTAAGTTTGAGGTTGCTGTGAGCTGTGATGCCACAGCACTTTACTGAGGATGACATAGTGAGACTCTGTCTCAGAAAATAAATAAGTAAATAAAATAAAATAAATTTAAATGCAAGGTTAACTGGGCTGAGATAGGTAATAAGAATTACTCAAAAAAGGAACACAAATCCTGGGAATGGAAATGCTTTCCTTTTACTTTTTTCTTTTTTTTAAATTTTGGGTAAATGGGAGGGTACATACAATTAGGCTGATGGTTTCTTTTTTTCAATAGAAAGGAATATGTCGAAAGGTAAATCATTTATTTTAAAATCAAGAACAGAAAACATAGGCCCTAGCTATAATTTTTTTAAAACATTGTAAATAATTTTCCTGTTCTTTACTATTTCAGTTAAATGAGCAGGAAAAGAGAAAAGGAAGGAACATGTAAGCAATAGAAGAAATAAAAAGCATGTCAAAAAGAAACCAGAGTAATAAATAAAAACATTAATAATTGCTATGCATCTTTCTGGGTACTATGGAAAGCTCAATTCATGGTTTTTCTCTAATCTTCCCCCCGATCCTATGAGATAAATAATTGTATTATCACTATTTTAGGATTAGGATACTGAAGCACAAAGACACTACATAATCCACCTGCTTAGTGAGACTGAGAAGGGAGAAGCCCAGTTTGGAAATTCAGTTCTCAGAAATTCTTCACTTAAGAGACAGAGATGCATTAGCCGGGCATGGTGGTGAGCACCTGTAGCCCCAGCTACACGAGGCTGCGGCAAGGGGATCACAGGAACCCAAGAGTTTGAGGTTGCTGTGAGCTATGAGTCTCACACACAAAAAATGAGAAGGAAAAAAAATGGAGATAAAGAGGCAGAAAGAAGAGACAGATTTTTCTCCCAAAGGAAACTTGGCCTGTTATCTTTAGAATCCTGTAGCTAACATTTATCATTTCATAACACTAAGAATTGTAGGGGAAATTTTGTGTTTTGATAGGAAAGAATACACTGTCTACACACAGCTCAGCCTTCTGGGCTGGCTGATTCTAACTTGACTCAGTTCTTCTTGAAGCATTTTATACTCCTGCAAACTGGAGGTAACAGTCCTATCCTGTGGAAGTTCCATCGCCTCCTCTCCTGCGCTAGTTTTGCTTCCATTTACATATTCATTTCAATATTCCCTTATCCATATAAATTTGTGTGGGGGGGGGGGTTGACGTCTCCTTTGAACTGGCTATAACACCCTGACCAGTTTCCTTATTAATGACTGAAATAAAATATTTGTCATGTGTTCATTTTTATATCTGAGAGTCATGATTTTACCTTCTTAAAAAAATTATCTGTCAATAGAATTATTAAAGGATATCAAAGTATCTTGCTTGTCACTTTCTCGAGGGCCCTAGACATGATCTAACTGAAATGGTTTCAAGAGTGATTAGTTGAGCAATGATGGCATCTAAATTAAGTCGTTGGTAGCACAGCCTCATCTCGACAACTTCCTATCAAACAGGGCTCTGCCCATGATGAAGCTTCATGGGCAAAGGCTCTGTTCTCATCTTAGCTAGTCTTCTTTACTGTCGATTGGAGAAAAGCAATCCAAATATAAATTACATAATTCTATCCCACAACGTCTCCATTATTTCTGTCTTTGGTGTTTCATGGCTATCTCCGAGTTACCTCCATTAAGTAGCTGATAAAGAGATTGACAACACGTGATTTTTAAATAGTAACAATAAAGACTGCATTCATATGGTCAAATTCCCAGGACCCTCAGATCTTTAGGGATAGACTAAATAAATGGCCAGTATTATCTCTTACAAAATGTCTTGAACCTAACGGAGCTTATTTTGAGAAACAAAGTTTATAGTTTTTGTCTTGTAATTGCATTTTTTCAAACTTTTTGAAGACCACTCATCTATCCCCTGAGAAATGGTTTATCCTGGTTCAAACTATCAAGCATAAGCCCCCAATACCACTATGATGACCTGCAATTATTTTTTTGTCTTTGTTTATCATTATAATGGTTAAATTTTTTTGGAGAGAATACATGTAAAAATTATGTTAGCCATTTTTAAGCTCTGTAGCATTATATATTCAGATTGTTGTAGAAAGTACTCACCACTCTCCATCTCTGGAAATTTTGCATCATTCCAAAATGAACCTCTGTACACATTTAACACACTTCCCCTTGTCCTTAGTCCCTGGTAACCATTTCTCTACTTTCTGTCTCCATGAAATTTCCAATTCTGAGTACCTTATAAAAGTGGGATGGTATGTTATTTGTCCTTTTGTGCTGGCTTGTTTCACTTGGCATGGTGTTTTCAAGGTTCACCCATCCTGCATTACATATCAGAATTTTGTTCCTCTAAGAGGCGAGTGCTATTCTAATGTGTGTATGTGCCACGTTTTGTTTGGCCATGCGTTTGTTGATGAATTCTTAGGTTGGTCTCACCCCTTGGCTATTGCGAATGATGCTGTTATGAACTTGAGTACACAAAATAGTAACAATAATAAACACATGACCTACGTCTTCATATGCAGAACATTACACAATGTTTTAACCTTAGATACATGGAGATCTTATGGCTAATCCCTACTATACTTGGCAAAACTACTTTTTGTTGTATGGACTTTGAAGTCAACATAGTTCAAATCCCATTCTACCACTTATTACAGTGTGGATCTGGGCAATTCTGGAACTTCCCTGAGCCTCTGTTTCCCCCCTGTGTAAAGGGAATGATCATACCTGCATCATAGGACTCTTCCTGCAGCTTAAGTGAAATCACATGGAGAGTCTGGCATTGCTCACACACTTTGGAAGTTGGCCCCTGAATTGATAACTCCTGACTTCTAGGATTGCCTAGGAATCAGGGACTAACCACCTCGGTAAGATACTGTCTTCAGAAGAATGATGAAACAGTGGTAGCGCCTCAGAATTTGAAACAGGTTATTGGAAGTCAAGGAAATAACAGAAATTAGTTCCCAGGGCAGAGGGGCTTGGGCCATTTCAATCTGAGAGATACCCAGCCCTGCTCCATACCCAAAGTGAGGACAGTGTCCCTGGATAGCCCACAGTCCAAAGCACCAAAACCCAGAGACAACACCAACATGTTGCTGCCCCCTTTCTAAACTGTGCTCTTACTTTGCTATGATCAACTAATTCAATTACTGGCTTGGTTGGTCTCCCCAAGCAACCCAGCATGATCACCCCTCACCAAGCCAAACCAGCACCCCAAGCAGCTGGAGGAAGAAGGCCCAAAGTAGGCACGCAATGGATTCCAGTCTGTACCCTCTTTCTCACAAAGGAGAAAATCCTTGGCAAACTTTAAGATGCCAGCAAGACCCACAGTCTATCTAGGTGTTCAAAGCCAACTTGAATCTTTACTTTCTTTTGCTTCCAACCATAATACAAAGTGAGGAAAAGGGTCTTCCATACTACTGGAACTACTACAATCATAGGAAGCATTCTTGGTTCCATGGTTCTACTTACAAAAAAAAGACTGCTCTGGTTGGGGTGGTGTCATTTTGTTTTGTTTTCCCGATCATCTCACAAACCGGCAGCTGAAATCCTGATAGAAAGAGTCAGGAAGCCAACACAGATCAGGAGACATAAAAATAAGGGTAAAAAAGAGATCTCCGCCCTCTGCTGTCGAGCTGTGTAAGTCTCCTCTTTAGACTTTGAAAATCCAGTTGACATTGATCAGGCATGTGACCCTGAACAAAGAATCTTGGAGCCTCAGTTTTGTCACCTGTGAAATGACAGAAATAATTTCACCTTAATTTTGTTATAAAAATTACATGAGACCTGACTATGCAGAGACTGTGTGATGATAATTTAATCTTCACAATCCCGTTAGCCAACCAAAGGCCAACTGAGGCAGAGATAGGTTATAGAATTTGCTCAAGGTCACATAACTAGTGAGAGGCACCCCTAACTAGCTAATGCAAAGGCACCCCCAGTCACCAGGTGTGATTACCTTGGACAAATAAATACCTGCTTGAAAAGCTTAAAACACTCAATTCTTTCAAATAGTCTAAAATATCCTCTGCAATCTTGTTTCCACCCTTCATTTGTTTATATGTCTTTTCTTTTTTTCTAAAATAGATAAGGAAAAGGTTAAACTCCATTCCAACCCATTTCCAAACGAGGACATGTTCCAAGCCAACTCAGATTTATGAGGTTTGTCTACTTGTTTTTGCCATATTCCCACACGGCACGAGAATGTCCTTACAGATCGATCAGTGACCCAGTGAAAACTTGGTCATTCTCCCAGAGGCAGCCTGGCCCCACGCAGGAGGAAGGGAGAATAGAGTCATTTTCCTATGACATGATCCCACAAACTTCATAAATTCCACCTTAGAAAAGGAATAGTTTGAGGTATAGGAATGTTTAGTTTGGTGCCAAGGGAAGCCAGATATGCAGGGATTAAGGGCTTGTGGTCATTAAGGGAACTGACCCTGGACTCAGATGCCCAGATTTCCTCTCTCCCAGCCTTGATGAGATAGTTTTGTGCCAGTTCTTAATTTCTTAAATTTCAACTGTTAAATTAGGAAAATAATAGTGCCAATCCAAATGGCATTGTTTTGATTACTGTTTCCTTAGAACACCAACAAGAGCCTGCCTTTCTCAGGGGAGGAATCTCCAAACCCTGAAGAGAAAAAGAAGAAAACTCGATTCTGAATGTAAAACTGTTTCTCTCAGCAGTGAACTTCACCTTGGTCCCCTGGCTTCTCTTTCTTGGGATTTGCAGTCTTTATCCCTGTAAAATATCTATTTCTTTTCTCCTAATTAACTTTCTTATCACCATGACACAAAAGGAAAAGGTTGTACTCAGGTCACCAAATGCCAGTCTCTTGAAATCTCCGTTTCTTCAAGTAGCTCTTCAAATTAAAAGAGAACAGGAACTAGGCAATTTTAAAAAATCTAATTATAAAACCATTATTACTTGAGGCCAAGGATTGCAGACCAGAGAGTACAGTGACACCCCAATTAGAAAAGTCTTGAAGGAATTGCAAAGGAAAAAGCCACCGGGCTGAGCTAAATGGCCAATGCTGGGAGCTGTGCTAGAGGCCCCTCTAAGATGCATGGGCGGCTTGCCCCCCCCCTTTAGTTCATGGAAATGAAAAGTCCTCCATAAACTGCTGGCCTTTCTTGGACATGGAAATGACCAAAGATCCCATTAATAGATCTACTGACTGTTCAGATGCATTAATGAGGTCAACCACCTTCAGTCAGGTCTTAAAGCCCTGGGAGCCATTCTGTTCCTCTAAGGCAGAGGCATCACACTTTTTTGAGTTCACTCTTCACTCTTTGTAAGTTTTATTAAAATTTGAGCACTGTCCCAAATACAGAAGGTGCCCCAAAAAAGTATGCACATTTTAAGAAATAAAAAAGCATTAAAATTGTAATACTCAATATAAACCTATAACCAAAGATAAATACAGTCACATTGAGCACTTCTTATAATGGCAGAAGTCAAATGTTACAAATTTAATACAGATTTTTCCTTTTTTCAAGAAGTGTATACATTTTTTGACACCCTCTCTATATGACACCCTCTCCTTTGCTTGCAATATAGCACTATTATAGGGCAGTATGTACAAATTATAGAGCCCTAATATATTAGAAACATTAAGCATATACAAACCAAACTTTCAAAGGTAATGTAAAGAAAAATCCTAAAGGTCTATTGTTTTCTTCTTGCACCCCAGGGGTCTCTCAAGCCCTGCTCTGAAATACTAGTTTTCAAACTGTGTAACCAAGAAACTTGTTCAAAATGAAGGTTCTCCAGGCCAACCCCAGTTTTAATTCCATCGTTCTTGGGATGAGCCCATAACTTGTCCTTTTCCTGAGCTCCTCAGCTGACTCTGATTCTGACACTTAGTTTAATTTTGAAACCACTGACCTTTAGTTGTCCTGCTCCTTTTATTTGTTTGGCTAAAATTATAGCACTGTGGTGTTGCCATTGTCTATCTCCTGGCGACCCTCATAATCCCCTACTTGAATTTCAACAATAAAAAGAATAATAGTAGCTACCATTTAATATTTCCTACCACCTAGGATTGCTGAGGACTTCACCTGCATTGCTACTCAATCAGATTAGGTAGGCATCATTCGTCCCATCACACAGATGAAGAAAACTAAAGCTTGGAACATTAATGTCTGGCCCAACCTCACTCACCAGGGATTTGATCCTAGATCCGATTCCAATGCCTGGACTCTTGCCCGCCAAGTTTGCGGTACAAAATAAGTCACTATAACTTATTGAACCTCTCCTGTGAATCAGGCACTTGTCTGGACACCCCACACGCAAATCTCTACTACTGGTGACCTATGTATATTTTTAGAGGAGTTAATTTCAGTTTAAAAATTCTAATGTGCAGGAAATTTCTTTATTTTCTATAACTGGTCTGAATTACTGATTCCAAACCTCTGCTTCCAGGCCTTCTGGATTCCTTCTCCCTACCCCTCCTGCCTCCAGTAATACCTCAGCTCTGCAGCAGACACGATAGCCACGCATGGGTTCAGGAGGAGTGTGGCATAGTCCTCCATCAGCCGTCCATATAGATGACCACTGACAGGTCCACCATCCCAATGTCATGACCTGCTGGCCCCAAGGCTCACTGTTCTCCCACGCAACTCTAGGCCAGAGGCATCTTTTGCCCGACTGCCAGCACACACAGTCTTTTCCTCTCTGGGTTCTTACCTTCCATCAGGGTTTCTGGGAAGCAAGGGACTGCCCCCTCTGCTCTCAGACCCTGGACAAATCTCCCCGACCCCCGCTGCCTGCAAAGTCTAACAGACCATCTTTCCAGCAGTGGGAAGGTGGAGGGTTCCTTCTCCCTCATGTCCCTTTAAAACATTGTAGCCTTTTCCTTTTCTTGGCTGGTTAAATAGAATTCACTTGCCTTAAGATCCTAAGATTTTGGAAGACAAAAGATGTGTAGTCTTCTCTCTATTGTGTCCCTCCTAAGTAAAAAGGAGAACAAGGGAGACAGGTTGGGAAAAAAACAAGAGGTCAATGTCTGAAAATAATATTGTCTCTACCCCCTTGTCTAGGTGAGGAGCTGTGACTCACTAAGGTTATGTAAGTTGTGCACAGCTGGGACACGGGAGCTGGGGATGCCTGTGCTCTGAAAACTCCACACTTGATGAAGGCTGCCCTCTGCTCTCCCAGGAGCCTCCCTGGCCAGTTTCAAGGAAACACAACAGAGCTAGTGTGTTCAAATCAGCTGATGGAGCAGGCAGCAAAAGCTTGAGGAGAGGTGAAAGCAGACACCGCCCTGCGAGGGGACAGACATCTGCTCCTTGCCATCTTCCAGGAGAGCCCCACTGAGCTTGAGTTGGCATGACATGGTGGTAGAGGAATTTTTGGTGATACAAGTAATTATAAGAGCTAGAAGCTTGGCACCTGTGGCTCAAGTAGCTAAGGCGCCAGCCATATACACCTAAGTTGGCGGGTTTGAATCCAGACCAGGCCCGCCAAACAACAATGACGGCTACTACCGAAAATTAGCCGGGTATTGTGGCAGGTGCCTGTGGTCTCAGCTACTTGGGGTGGAGACAGGAGAATCGCTTGAGCCCAGGAACTGGAGGTTGCTATGAGCTGTGATACCACGGTACTCTACCCAAGGGGACAGCTTGAGGCTCTGTCTTAGGAAAAAAAAAGAGAGAGAGAGAGCTAGAATGACTTTGAAGGCTCTTCCCATTTGGAGAATGGTAAGAAAGTGTAATCTGCAGAAATTGGGGGGGGAGTATTTCCAAGGCACTTGGATTCACTGGTATCTTTGGTGTGTAATTTTGTGTATTTTGTGCAAAGAGCCAGACTTACTCCATTTTTTTTAAGGGCTTTCAACACTCTCCCTTTAAGCTCAGGTGAAAGCCACAGAGTTTAGCAAAAACTGCAAAATCCTGTGAAACCACAGCTCCCCCTTGTAAGCGCTCCCCTTACTCATAGATCTAACCTTACAGGTATTGGCTCTTATGAAACTCAGCTTGCGTTAAGGACGCCCCTCCCCCAGCAAAAACACCTTATGATAAGTTTGTACCCCTGCCTCTGGGGGGCGAGAGACTTTGTGGCGTGAGCCCTTGCTTGACCGCCGGCCGGTAAAGGACTCCTACTTAATTTGGTCTCTGTGTGCTGGCGGTGACTCAATCTGCAGAGTGAAGTAGGGGTTGGGGTTGTTACCAGCAAGACCCAGAGAAGGGATGTGGGTAGGCCCAGGGGAGAGGCGCCCAAAACAGACAGTCAACTGGGTTTAGGTGCCAACTTTACTGGTAAAAAGAAGTACAGGCAGTGCCTGGGCTGAGAACATGATAGTTTCTGTAGGTTTCTTCTTAAGTTGAATTTCTATGTGAGTTGAAACAGGCACATTTACCTATTGCCTATAGTAGCTCTGTTCGTGTGAGTTGTTCGTAAGTTAGCTGTTTGTAACTCAGGCACTGCCCGTAGAACTTCCAGATCTCGCCTAACCGTGTAGAACAGGAGAGAGCAGAGCAGAAGCCCTTGCTCTGAAATCCCCAGCCTGACTGGATATCCCCAAGTTGCAGCCCTTGGGAGGAAGGTAGAGCCACAGGTCAGAACAGATATTCTGGGCTGGGGACAAGATAGTCCAAATCTGCTGGTGGCTTCAGGGGGTCTTTTCACTCAGGCTTATACAGACAATAGTCACCAAGTTATCCAACTGCCTGCCCCAAAATACCACCTGGGTGTCTAAGGGCTGCTCACACTGCCTGTGGCCAAAGCTGATTCCAATCTATCCCCACCAAACCCACTTCACACACAGCCTTTCCTTCTCAGCTGAAAGTGGTCCCATTCATCTACTCATTCACGCCAAAACCTGACGTCCTCCTCAGCTCCTCCCTTGTTCCCCCATCTCACATTCCAGCTGCCAGAATATCCTGTTGGGTCTATCTTCTGAGGATATCCAGCACTCACCCACCACCGCCAAGTCCACTGTGGCCACACTGGACCAAGCCACCACCCCTTCTCCCTGGGCCACTGCAACAGCCCCTCACAGAGCTCCCCGCTTCACCCTGACTCACCTGCAAACCAGAGTGACCTTTCAAAACTGTATTACAGATATGTCACTCTTCCGCTCAGAACGGCTCCCCGTATCTCACAGGGTAAAAGCCAAAGTCCTTATAATGCTGTGTCCCTGCTCGCTGGCCTGCTTGCTATTTCTGAAACATAGTAGGCAGGTTCCTACCTCAGGGCCTTTGCACCGACTGCCTGAACTTCTCCTCCCCATAGTGTCCACGGGGGGGCAAGTCCCTTACCTCCCTCAAACCTTTGCTCAAAGTTTAACTCCCCAAATGATTCACTCTGACATTCTGTTTAAAGGTGCTACCTGCTCCCCGCCCCCTTAGCCTGCTGTATCTTTTCTTTTTCCCTAGCTGGCACTACATTCTGCCAGTCTACACCACATGCTACCAGTCGTCTACACACATCTAAACATTCTTTGTTGTGTCTATTGTCTATTCTCTGACTGCTCCCACCTCCACCGGCGCACAAGCTCCACAAGGACTGGAATTTTTGCTTCCTTCACTTGTATATTCTACATGTCCAAAATAGTGCCTGGCTAATTAACACAGAGGAAGAATGAGAAGGTTCGGGCCAGGATCATCTCCCAGGGGCCCCTTAGCAGGGCCATCTTTGCTTCCCCATTAGCTGCTTTTTGCACTGAGGTTAAGGGTTTTCTGCCCAGCTCAGCTGTAGAAATGTTACTCACCACACTTTGACCACAGGCATCAGCAATTTCACTGAACTCAACAGAAAATGGGCCATCTGGGGGCTTCCAGCATAGTGGGGCCCTTTTCTTTTGCTGTGGGTTCAGCCTGTAATTTCCACGTGCCTGCATCCCTCTGTGGTCTGTCACAGGGAGACTTAGGCAACCATGTGGAGGCCACTATCTCTGACCTTTGACAGAATTTCCAAATACAACACATTAACTTTAAATTGGTTAATTTGGAACATTGGCCCCAAAAGGTACAAATACATGACAAGGTGTTTTGTTTTCAAAACATAGCAGAAGTAAAAAGCATTTTTACCAATTAATCTTTTTTTTTTAATTAGAAGCAATTAGATTTAAGGTTGGGGGCAGCAAGGAAAGCATCTGAACCTCAGATAACAGGGTGAAAGGTTAATTATTAATGGACAGCCTTCACTAGCAAAGTATCAATAGGCATTCTGGTCTCTTTGGCTTCAGAAATTAACAAGAAGACCTTGGACCCCAGTTGAAACAGGAGAAATGGAAAGTGTCCTGTGTGTCTCCATTTTCCTGGTTCTATGCATCTTTATCCAATCAAGTCCCCACGGACAAAGCCTGGGACCAGGTAAGAGCCTGTCTTTTCACCAGAGATGGGCATGGATTTTTTCTTTTTAAAATGCGTGTCACAAAGAATCCAAGGGTTTCTGACTGTGTGGGATCGAGCTTGCTTCCTCACATACCAAGTGGTTCTGTTAGCGGCATCACAGGGTCACAAAGACAAGCAGAAGTTTGTAAACAGCACTGAAATTTTAGAAAATCACCCTGAGAATAGAAGTCTCCTACAGAGCCTGTAGCTAGGTGCAAAGTCAGTTGCGGATCTGATTCGGAAACTGTCACACTCAGACTTCTTCAGTGGAGAACGGTCTGAAAGAGTTTCACATCTTCCTAAGAGTTAATTTGGCTTCTGGTTTGCAGATGGGGAGCCCAACTTGCAATGAAATGCTCTGTCTTGTTGGAACGGATTGCCTGACTCGCTCAGAAGAGAGAGAAATTTATGAGCGTTCTATTTTTGGTCAGGTCTAAAATAGAGATACCATTGCATGTTTTCTAAACATTATTTTCGGCCAAAGTTTCAGTTTGAGGCTGAAGAATCCCACAGTCCGCCTGTTTTGTTTACAAATTTGCAGACCAGGTTGACAGCCAAATGCTTGATCAGGTAGGTGGAGTCCAGGTTCTTGGATAGAAAGTGCCTTTGACCAATAAATAACAGATGTGAAGTGAATGAAACAATTTGGCCAAAGTAGACCAGTGTTTGGATGTTTGCTTTTGTGCTGTTACTGGTCAGGAGGTAGGAATGCTACAGTAGAGACTTAGATTTTTCTTTTCTCAAAGTCTATGCTTGGAGGGAGTGCCAAAACTTTGAGAATCACACAGGAGATGTGCCTAAAAATTCTAGAAACTGTTTCTCTCCTTTGTTCTTTCGTATTTGGTTATTATGTTATATTCTTGTCCAGTTAATAACTTATTAGTATCATTAATTATCACTGTACATTTTATGTGCCAAGCACTATACTAATTATTTGTCATATATCATTTCATTTATAAAACTGTGTTCAAAAATGGTCCTCACATAATAATTTAGAGCCATACAGGCAAAATTGCTAAAGGGTCTGTGCTGCCCTTTGGCCTAGAGTGTTGTACTGGCTTATTCGTTTGTCTACTTTTTTTTTTTTTTCTGTTGTACTGGCTTATTCGTTTGTCTACTTTTTTTTTCTTTTGACCAGGGTGGGGTTTGAACCCACCACCTCCAGTATATGGGGCCAGCACCCTACTTCTTGAGCCACAGGCACCACCCCATTTGTCTACTTTTTATGGAAGTATAACATATGTCTTCAGAGGGCCTATAGCAAAAATTCTCTGTGAATTTTCATAAGCTGAGCCAGTATCCCCTAAGCCTTCCTTGAGTACCCCCCTTGAGGTTTAACATGAATTATTTGACTTTTGGCAATGTATTCTAGAGACATTTTTGATTGTCACGATCAGGGAGAAAGTACTTCCCTTCAACATCATGCTCAGAGGCCAGGGATGCTGTATAATACCCCACCGTGCACAAGGCAGCCCTCACAGCAAGGAATCATCTGGTCCAAAAGATCAATAGTGCAGACGCTGAGGAACCATGGTGTATGCCGGCCTTCAAGTGTCCCTAGCCAAGGTTCCTTCTTCCTTCCCCACCCCACTCCCAGCCTTCTTCTTTTGAGTATTTATTATTAATGCCAGTCTACTAATGGAGTCACTAATATACATGCACCCAGGCTGTCCCAAGCACTTGGCGAACATCTGAGCTCACCTTTGCCATATGGTTGAGTAAGCCAGCAGGGAAGGGAGGATCTGAGCTTATCTTTGCCAGAGGTCTCGTGGCTGGTCAGGGCAGAGCAGGAAGAGGTACCTGGAGCCTCCATCTGTCCACTGAGGCCACAGCCCCCTCCACTGTGCCCATACCCAGTGATTAGACAGCCAGAGGTCCCTCGAAAGCCATTCTGCTCAGTTCCTCTCCCAGGGAGGCAGACTCAGACAGCTGGTCCTGACCTTCCGCGCTCAGGGGGACTGGATATGGTGAGCCTTTTAAAGCTCCCGTGACCCAGAGCTCCTGTCGGTCATCCCTAGTCCCAGCCCTCACCACACGGGTGTTGTCATCAGAGCCAGCACCACTCCAAATGGTGGCCGCCATGCCTAGCCCCTCACGGGTCCCACTTTCAGGTGTCGGACCCACTGCCTACCAGGACCCACCGCTCCCTTCCCTCCATCCCAGCCACAGGTGCCAACTCCCAGGTCAGCTGACGCCCGTGCAGTCACTCATTACTGTGACAAGTGTCCACGAGCATCTGGCACTTGTAAGGCAGAACGACTCAAACATTCCCATCTCCAGATACCTTTCCTCTTTCAGAAATGATTGAGGGCACCAAAGAGCCTTTTTTATGTAAGATACACCTGTCAATATTTGCCCGTATCAGAAATTAAAACTGAGACATCTTAAGAATATTCGTTAACGTTTTTAAAAAGAACAATAATAAGTCTGTTGCATGTTAACACATATAACATCATTTTATGGAAAATAGCTTGTATTTTCCAAAGAATAATTTTTAAATGAGGCAGTAGAGTGACATTGTTTTCCAAAGAAATTTCACAAATCTCTTTAATGTCTGGCTTAACGGAAGACAGCTGGATTCTCTTATGTGTTTCTGTATTTCATCCTTTGTGATCTGTGGTTTTGTTCAAAGTATATGAAGAAAATCTGGCCTCCCTTGTAAGAAAAGGTAGGACATCCCTGGCAATCCTTGGGGGCCATGGCCTGCAGGCTGAAAATCACTGCATTTGTGTGCTCAGCACCGTACATCCCATCCCTATCCTGCAAGAACTTACTATCACATTAGGGACGTACCCAGGTACAGGGAGGAACTTGAGGGAACCACTGTCTGTCCACAGAGGACTTAAAGTTGGTCTCCTTTCCTTATCACAATTGTGTTAGTGATAAAAACAAAATTCCTCCCAGAAAAAAAAATCTTTTGGGTGTAACTTCCATACACCATCTGTGGTTACTTTTGAGTTTTATGTAGTATATATGTAAACTCCAAACTATTGTAGTTCTTTTACAATGATGAAAATTATGAATATTATATTCATGATGTTCTGCATTGCCTTGAACGTAGAGAACTCCCATCATGCAGTTGGCCCGTACACCCACACTCAGTGACGTATGCTTTTGCAGAAGTGAGTGTGCAATGGTTCGGTTCTCAACCTGTGGGTCATGACCCCTTTTTAACCATGAAAATACATTACGGCATTAGGAAGGCTGAGAACCACTGATTTAGACAGTAGAATCAAAATAAAAAGCGATACTGGTGGGGTAGAACAAGGAAAACACAAAAATAAATAAATACATTTATTTTTTGTATAATGTTGTTATTCCGAAGACAAAAAAATCAGAACTCGAATGACTTCAATTCTGTCATCCTGTGTGACCCCCTTATAGTTGTTATTTCTGTTTAGAATGTAAACAATAAAACAGATCGTAAACTGCAAGGAATAGCATTTTATTTGGTAAATACAAAGGTAGGCTCATACAGGAAATATTTCTACTGCATTTGAAAATCTTAAAGTTGAAATGTACTCTTTTTTTAATTGTTCAGGGCTTTTAAAGTAAAGCACTCAAAAAAAATAGCAACGAGGCTAAATATTATTGAAAATACTTCTGTGTCACAGAGCAGCGGGCATTTAAATGATCCATTCTGCGTGTCAAGTTCAGTACATGAGGTATGCCACTGAGTCTAATTAAGGAGATGAAACGTGTATATAAATTTTTCCCAACTAAAACCATGGCAGGTGGCCCCTAACAAGGAACAAGTAAAGAATCAGAGACTTCCAAGTGTGGGGCTCAAAAAAAGGCTTCTGGAAGGAGGCAGTATTTGGGCAGGGTCTTAAAAGCTAGTACGGGACAAAAGAGCTGTCTACATTCAGAAGGATACAGAGCTGATAAAGCATGTGTGTTTTTGACACCCAACACCTTCCAAAAATAGGCCATCTAGGAAAAAGAAGGAAAAAGAAAAAAACAAAACCTAGAAAGGTGTTGATCACAATGGCACTAGTTAAAATGCAGCAAACTGGAAACAATTCCAGTGCCAACAATCAACTCTCAGGGATGTTTAGTCCAGCTGTTGCTAACTCCGTCACTGCACAAGCATTAGTTTGAATATCTACTACTAAAAGTTCCAGAAACTTTTGAGGGTAATAATGATGAGGTTCAGAAATAAAAGGCTTATGGCTGGCCCTTAGACACGCATAGTTTAGCACGAGGATCTTACTGGCTGTTATGTATGTGCATTTTGAGTGGGGGATTGAGGTCGTAACTTTCGGCAAATTACCAAAGAGATCTGTGACATCTGATAAAGTCCAATAACAACTAGTCTTGGAGCTTTTAAAAATAATAATGAGGAGATTTTTAAATGGAATCCTACTATTTTGGACAAAGCTGCTTTTAGCATCATGTTTTGAGATTCATTTGTGTTATTGCGTGAATCGGAGGTCCTTCCTTGTTATCGCTGTATGTTGTTGAATGCGTTCCATTGTATGATTATTCCACTCTTAATCCATTTTCCTGCTGATGGCTCCTGGGTTGTTTCCAACTTGGGGCTAGTCTGAGTAAATGGATATAAACATTTTTATACCAAAAAAAGAAAAGGGAATTTTACAAGCAGTAAGGTAGGGAACAAAACGGGACTAAATCACTTTCATGTTTTATCATAACTATGAAAAAACTAGATACCTATGCTGTATGTTGTTAGAGATTAGAAGTATATTTAAAGGTATATAAACCATTTTAAGGCCATGGAGGTTTTTTTTAAGTAGTTAAATATGTAAGAAAATAAAATAAAATACCCTTCACAGCTGTTTTAGGTTAGGCCTGGATTTGCCATCCCAAGAGGGCCCCTGGGCAAGAGATACCCACTGCCCCTTCAGACCCGCCACCTCCACACAGCCTCACAGGCTCCGCCAGGCCCAGAATGACTGCCCCAGGAGAGCCTGCAAATTCCTGACTGGCGTCCACAATTGCGGGGAATCTCATCGTGACTAATATTTGAGGTGGCATCCAGAGATGAAACTCATTTATCAGAGAGTGTAAATCAGCAGAGGGCCAGCCCCAGCCAGGCTTCTAGGGAAACCCTCTTTCCGCTGCATGAGACCCTCCATCCACTGCCAGACTTTGCGGCTGTGCAACTGAGGGGTCTGGAGTCCTGCACATGGAGGGGAAAGGGGACTCACTCCTGATCACCCCTGGAGAGGAAAGGGCACCCCTGATTTGAGAGACCAGCAGTCTGCCTTCCACCCTGCTTGCCTTTCACAGGGACCCAGGACCTGAACCCCTATTCTTTCATTCTGGGCCTGGGAAATAATCCATTTTACAGAGAGAAACTGCAGGGCTACCTGCAGGAGGCGAAGGGTGTGTAAGCTGACCTAAAAACACGGATCACACAGGAGTGCCCAGCCAAAAGCCACCCCGGATCCCACTCATAGGTCTCCACCATGGCCCCCTCCCTGCCCTACATTCAGCCAGCTGTCACAGCGCTGCAAGAGCATGCCACAGGGAGAAAGAAGGAGAGGCTGGTCCAGGGGACAGGGCTGATGGGTCCCAGTGACATGATCCAAGGAGAGGTGACCAGGGTATCCCTGACACCCCTGGGGTCCACAAAGAGCAGAGGGCACAGTGCAATTCTCATGGCCAGGAAGCTGGTCCCCAGCAGGCTGGCCATTTGGGAGTGGGGCCCTCTCGGCCAGGAACTGGAGAAAGGGCTGGCCAGGGCCAGATAGGAGCTCCAGGCCTCTGCCAAGGCCCAAGAGGATGGGGGCATCAGCCTGGCTCCTCCGGAGAGAGTGCAATTCTTAGACGTGGCCACAAGGTAGCGCAGTGACATCTCAGCTGCTCTGCGGTTGGTTCTGGGACAGGGTCTCAGGCTTGGGTGAATCCAGTTTCTGGAAGACTCTGGAGAATTCAGTGCTGTTGGCTAACCTCGCTTTCCTCTCTGTTTATGACCCTGTTGCCAGAAACACTCATAGTTTCAATTCTTCCCCAGAAGGGGTTGGCTGGGTGCTTGGGGAGGGAGGGAGGGTGGGAGCCATTGGGAAAAGCCAAGAGATTGCAGCGTGGAGCAGGCGAGCCTTGTCCGTCTGCAGCATTTTTACCTCGGTACAAGTTGTTCAATGTACAAGTTCACATTCTAAGTCTGGTGAAGGAAATTTGTGGCCCTTAAAAATAGTTTTTATGAAGATATGTAGGTGGTGACACTGAATTACATTTATATTCCAACATTAAGTGGTAAAAAAGTAGTGTACCTAATTGTTTGAGTTCTGTGATTATAATTTTGTGAAAATACATGTCTTTGCTGGAAGGAAATGTGCAGAAATATTTATACTTCACTGAGCTTATAACTAAATTTTTGTCTCTTCCAAACTTTATGTAATGTTATAGTACGTATATGGTGTATTTACTAAATGATTTGAATAATTTTAAAAGTACATTTGTTACAAAATAATAAAATGAAGGTGTTTTGACTAGATCAGTGATTCTGTAACTTTAGTGTGCCTCAGAAGCACCTGGGGGCTTGTTGAAATAAGATTTCTGGGCCCTACCTACAGAGTGTCTAATTCTGTGGGCCTGGGATGAACCCCAAAATGTGCATTTCTAACCAGTTCCCAAGTAATGCTGCTGATCTGGGGACCACAGAGAACCACTGGAAAAATAAAAATAGTTAATAGAACCAAGACTTCAACTGATGACAACATCTTTTGCTTCTGAATATTGACCCATCTCCCAGTAGCTACAACCCCAATAACATAAAAACCCCAAGTTATTCATGAAAATGTATCCCTCCAAAACATCGGCATGCCAAAAAAAAAAAAAAAAGAAAGAAAAGAAAAGAAAAAAGCAGCTCTTAAAATGAAGAAAAATTCCAAGCTGAGTGAACCTTACTTGTGATTGGTTGGAAAATAAGCATTGCAATAACTAATTAACCATCCACATTGAGCCACGCCTTGCCAGGCCTGAAAACATGATCAGGAAAATTCTTTTCCTATGAGCTGGGCATGACCAAAGCTGGGCAGAGCCGTGGGTTCTCAGTTGACTAAGGGTGGCCTTTCTATAACTACAAAAAGTTTCCAGTGACAAATGTTCCAACTTCCCTGTCCTAAGAGAAACCAAAGTGGTAAAAAAAACATACTGCTTTTATACTAAAACATAACAAGATCGAGAACAGCAAATGATAGTATTCATTAACCTTACCTGCTGTGTTTTCATACAGGCCCCAGGGTCAGTATGAAAATATATCCCTGAGGGTACAAAAATGGAAAAGCTTCCATTCACCAAGGAGCTCCCCGCACACAGGGTGTCCAGCCCTCCACTGAAATAGAAGGACATTGCAAGCAGAAGGAAAAGTGCAAAGCAGACTTTACTTGGAGCTTTAAAAAGGGGTAGTAGGAATCCGTGAGACTTTGATATGAGCCAGGGTAGGACATGTAAAAAGAAGTAGCCAGAGGTGCAGGCTGTCCGTTCTCAGGAGTTTGCCCCTCTCCCTGGAGGCATGCCGACCACAGTTGAAGTCGGTGGTGTTTGAAAAGAGGGTGGAAACGCAGGCTGGGTTGGTGGCCTTATCGCTCAGCCTCACTCCCCTTGACACTGCCCGATGGAGAGCAATGTTATCAACCGGGACAGGCAGGGCTGGGGCTGGGCAGTCACTGGCCCTGTGCCCACAAACACTCAGTTCTTCTTCTGAAGCAGACGTCAGCCTCGGGCAAGTCTCGGAAGTTCTGAAGTTTTCTTGTTAATTGCGATACTCAACACTAAATCATAGGCAGGATTAACACCAAGAAACCGAAGCAGGAACACATCATAGAAACTTAATAGGAATCGTCCATCTTAAAAACACTTTCTAAGTCTGAAAATAGAACCTTTTGGAAATTCCAAATCATACTAGCTTCTAGACCTGTACCAATGTCGACTTTGAAAATGTATTCCCACCCGCATTATATCACTTCATTCTCACAATAACCTGGTGAAGAGTGCAGGTATTCTTCTTCTTTGACAAAAGGAAAATTTACAAACAAAAGAAACAGCTGCTGTGAAATCCAAGTTAGGTTTACTTGCCTTGCTGCAGCAAGGGAGAGCTGAAAACTCCCGAAAACCCAGGGGCAGCCCAGGAAGAGGAGTTAAGAGGTACTTCCTTGAAGACCTGGGCTTGTGCTGGGGGAGTCTAAGGCAGAGGGCGAAAGCAGGGGGTATTCTAGGCTGGATTCCATCAAAAGGAAGGCAATTCGGTGATTGAATATCATAAATTATTGTGAACTAATTATTACTTAGTTTACCCAGTACTGACCTAGCTGATGGAGAGGTGAGGCTGAGCGGGCAGTGTTGGTACACGAACACAGGTCACTCCAGTTATGCGGAGCAGGGAACAGTCAGTCCAGGACTTTGTTTTCGCAGTGGCCTCCCCTGTCTTGTTGCAAACACAGTAGTGGAGGCCTGTGGTGCACATGTTCAGACTCTGTGGGCTGGGTCTGTGTTAGGGGGACACCACGGGCTGGCTGCCAGCAGGGCTGTTTTTTGTCGCTGGGTGGTGTTTCCATGTTCTCTCACACAAAGGAATTTGGGTAATGTCTCTGAACTCTCTTAATCCCCCCGTGCTAGCTGCTCAGCCTGGGGTGACGCCATCTCTCATCTCTCTGAGTAATAGGCAGGGTTCCTTCCACACTGACAGTCTGGGCATCAACAGGGCTCACGGGTGGGGTCATCACAGTGCCAGCTGACCTGCAGTGGTTACCTCCCCTGGTCCCGGCTATTTAAATGCTGTCAGGAAACAGAAATGTGGAAGCAAAGTTCTATCCATTTTAAACAGGAGACCTTGTACCCTAACTGAACCCTAGGTAACGGAATCGCCTTGAGCATTTTGAAGCTTCCAACACAAGGAAGACGGAGGCACAATTCTGGAAGAACAACCCGCAGCAATAAATGACCATTATACCATTTCTTTCCCAGTACTCTTCTATATGAAGCCAGATACACGCCAGTTTTTGATCAAGTACTGACAATGAAAATATATACAGTAGAATCTCTGTAAGTTGACCATTCGAGGGATTGTAACAAACTGGTCAACATACGGAGGTGGAGGTGGTCAACAAAAGGAACTGGGTCTACTGTACTGATAAGGTGCATGTCCACTCTGTGAAAATTAGGTCAACTTAAGGAGGTGGTCCATGTGGGAGGTGGCCGACAACGGACTTTCTACTGTACTATCTAGCCCTATTTTACAGATGGGGAAATTGGGGCTCAGAGTGATGAAGTAACTTACCTTAGACGGCTCCAGCAAGCCAGAGAAATCTCCTCTCTGGGCAGCTTCAATGTGAACTTGCCTAATGGACAAAGGGACAGGAGAAGTTCCCAAGGTCCCTGTGATTCTCTCTGATGCTTGTTTCTAGTGATGGGGCAGAGCCCACACAGATACCTTAGCCTTCAGAGATATCCCCTTAGGGGAGGCAGTGCCAGGGAGCCAGGGACATATTTGCAGCCTCTCTGGGCTTCTAATTAGAAGACTGTGCTCACCTTATACTACTGAATGACGGGCAGGAGCAGCCTCAGTGATCCAAGAGGAAACCCACGCCTGGACACAGTCCTGGTCCCTACACATCTCAGCCCTCATCACAGCCCCTGGTTACCCAAAGTCAAGCTCAAAAACACAGGTGTGAGCACAAACCCAGGCAGCCTAAAAGAGGCTCAAGCCTGAAAGCTCTGAGCCAATTACAAGGTACCCAAAGATGTTCCAAAGCCTACAGCTTTTTCTTCACCCAAGAATCCTCTAGGTTCAAGGTTGTTTTTGTGAACTGAGCTGGGCTCTCCACAGCTTCTCTGTGGCTTGGTACTATCAGAACAACACCAGAGAAATCCCTTCCATGAAAATCTTCTTCCTGTTTGAGACACAGGTCTCCAAATCATTCAGCCATTTTGTTTCTGCCCTGGCCACCACCGCTGTACCCCACAGAGGGGCTCCCTTTTCTGAGACAGATGTTGGGAAAGGGTGGGGTCAATGCAGGAAGAACTGCAAGGAGGGGCAGGTAGGGACCAGCCTGTCCACCCATACCTGGGACGTAACCAGGTTTCCAATTCAATGGGGAAGCTCTCAGACAGAGGATGGCGTCTGAGTGTTGACTTTCGTGCAGAGAAGCCACACACCAGCTCTGTGCCAGACCTCGTGCCAGCCCTCCAGCAGGTTCCTTCAGCTTTCACACGCTATCTCAGCTGCTAGGGCTGTTGTGACAAAGGACCTCAGACTGGGTGGCTTAAACAACAGAACTTTATTTTCTTGCAGTTCTGGAAGCTAAAACTCAAGATCAAGGGTTGGCAGGACTGACTTCTGCAGCCTCTCTCCTGGGCTTATAGATGGCAGCCTTCTCTTCTAGGTCTTCACAGCTCCTCCCTCTGTGCCTACCGTGTCTAGAAGCCTCTCCTTATTAGGACAAAAGTCATATTCAATTGGCGCCACCCCAGGGACCTTCTTTAATTTGAATCACTTCTTTAAAGACCATGTCTCTGAAAACAACTGTATTCTGAAGTGCCAAGAGTTAGAACTTCAACATGTGAATTCAACGAGACACAATTCAGCCCTTCACATCCCCCAACACGGTTCAAGGCCCTGCTCTGCCTCAATCCTGGGCCAGGCACTGGGGACACTGCAGACCCTGCAAACTCATCTTTGTTCTATTTGAGCTTTACTCCCTGGGGGGCTTCAGAGTCAGAAAAGAGGCTTCCAAATACATGAGAGGAGACATAGGCAGATCCCCACCAGGCCCAAACAGGGGGCCTTTGCTGTAGGGGTGCAGGAAGCCATGGCCTGGCTGGGGCTCACAGGAGCCAGCTGGCAGCTGGAGGGTGGCAAGGGGAGGCTGCCAGCGAGGCAGGGGGAGGGGCGCCTGCCCCTTTCAGCAGAGTGATTAAGATTTTCTGGCAGCACAAGCAACAGCTGGCAGGAGACCGAGAAGGAGCTGTTTATCTGGCTCGTGTGCGAGTAAGTGATAAAACTCCCCCTCTGGCAGGCACCGAAGGAACCATCATCTCTGCATGGATGTGCTTAGCATGAGCCCCAGCCTGCTCTTTCTGGCTTTGAGAGGCGTTTTTCCCACGCAGGCTGACTTCAACCAGGCCATGGCCTGGACTCACCCTGGCCTTGGCCAAGGAGAAAGGGCCCAGAGCAGCTGCCACTTCCTCACGGTGTGCCTGCCTGCCTCCCTCCCTGCAGCCCCACCAAGCCCAGGAGAAAGGGTGGGGTGATGGCCTGTGCCCAAACGCAGGGCAGGGACAGAAACAAACTCGTGGGCCGTGGTCTCCTGGCATGGGCAGGGGCTCTCGGCGCATCAGAGTAAAGCATGGGCACCTGAGGGAGATGCTCAGCCAGAAAAGAAAACCAGGTTTGGGTTGGGAACACCTGAGCCCCAGCTACAGGCTGTTCCTAAGTTACCAGGGTAATAGGTTCATAGGTTTGTTCGTAAATTGAATTTGTATGTAAGTCGGAACAGGTACTGTTACCTATTACCAGCAAAAGCCTCTGTTCATAAGTGCGAATGGTACATAAGTCAGATGTTTGTAACTCAGGGCCTGACTGGACGTCACTTACCAGCAGATGGCCTTGGGCAAATCACTTCAGGTCTCCAGCCTGCTGACTAGAGAGCCCTGGAGCTGTTCTGGGGATTACATGGGATCAGGGAGGTAGAAGCACTTTTGCAACTATTCACTGATGGTCATAAAACAAACATTCGTAAGCATCTATAATACTCACCCACTCCTGTATGAGTCCAGTGTTTTCCTCTACTTTTTATGACCAAGTGTGCAAATGCAGAACTGAGTTTAAAGGATGACACATGAATCTTCATATTCTCCCCAGCGAGATTTAATAGTGGTTACATTGTGTTTTCAAGGGACACTTGTGGTCTGGGAGCATCTCTCCAGATGCTCCTATACTCTATATACTGCATATTTTTGTGTGCATGCAACTTGTAGAACTGTTAGGGAAAGGAGTGGGTCAGGGAGAGGGAGAGTGACATACACGTGTATACATATATATATATATATGTCCCCCGTGAGAGTTGTGGACATCCAGACACTTTGATTCTAAACAGGAATACTTCAGCATTCATCTCCCTATAAGGACATTCTCCTACATAGCCCCAAGGCCATTGCCATATGTGTGAAAATTAGAAATTATTTTATATCATCCAATATCCAGTTCTAACTCAAATCTCCCCAGCTATCCAAGAATCTTGTCAGTGGTGTTTCCTAGACAAAGACCCCCACAGTATCTTCCTGTCGCCCCTGCTTTTTGAGCCCCTCTCGGCTCCCCTGCATCCCTGAGGTTGTGAAAGGTGAGGTCATTTGGTGCCAACACTCACACCACTGTCCCGGGGCCTCTGTACAACTGTCTTCTGTGTCCCCAATTATTCTGCCTGCACACTCACTAGAATGTGAGCACCTCGGGGGCAGCGGGTGAGTTTTTGTCACTGTCCTATCCTCAGAGCTGGCACAGGTCTGGTGTGGATGAGGTACATGGCAAGTGACTTTCAAGGGTTTGAATCCTCATAAAGTGAGTGAATTTTAAGTGATTTCATCTAGCAAACACCACATTCCTGCTGGAGACAATGGGAAACATCTTGGAGGTACAGGAGCCCAGGTCAGGCAGGTACGGCCTGTCTCCCCCTCTAGAAACATGGGGTCTCTGAACTCATCTGGGCTCTTGGTTAGAGTCTGTCTCTATGCCTTTGCTAGGGCTGTGGGTTGAAAGGGAGAGATGCTCCCCAGACCACAAGTCTCCCCTGAAAACACACCCGGGGTACGTGATGAGTTGGCTCTGTTCCTGCTCTGACTCTTACAGAGTGATTCTGAGTCCTTTGGGCTTCCATGGAACTGGGAAACCACTTCCGGACCAGTGAGAGTGGGATCAGGGGATGGATATCATGTCTGCATTGTTTTATTTTATTTTATTTTATTTTTGTTGAGACAGAGTCTCACTTTGTCATCTTTAGTAGAGTGCCGTGGCATCATAGCTCATAGTAACCTCAAACTCTTGTCTCAGCCTCCCAAGTTATTAATTGAGCCAATTTAAGGGACTACAGGCGCCCACCACAATGCCCAGCTATTTTTAGAGACAGGGTCTCGCTCTTGCTCAGGATGATCATGAATCTGCATTGTTTTCTTACAGAACAATTCGTCATGTTGCTCACAGCCGTAGTGGGAGTCCCAGGCTCCTCCCAGCCCCAGATGATGCTTTCCCGAGTTCCCCAAGTTCTAATGTGCCTGTGAAACTCCTGGGGAGGCTGATGAATGGAATGTGTTTTTTTTAAAGCAGATTTCGAATGGGCTCCAAGATCTAGCATTTCTATAATGTCACTGGTCCCTGAACTTCACTTTGAGAAGCGAAGTTCTGAAGGAAAGACACAAAATAGCACCTCCCTACTGATAGATGTAAGGTTGTGTTCGAGCACTGTAGGCCAGGGGGAAAAATATAAAGAAGAACAAGATACAGTCCCTTGACTCAACTCCAGATGGATATTCCTTATTTCTACATCTAACATTTTGCTTGAATTGACTCAATTCATAATCTGTAAAGTGTATATTATTCTTCTCATTTTAACATGAGGAAACTGGGGCCGATGCAGCCTGAGTGTCACGTCCCAGCTAGTGAAAGGATCCAGGGAGGTTTGGATTGAGATCTGTTGTCCCAAGGTGTGTCTCCAACACTGGATTGTGACCCACTGCTCGTCACAGCCTCAGATGCGAGGGAGCCCTGGGGAGAGGGTGGAGCTGACGGCAGGCAGGAGGCTCCCAATAAGGAAGAGACAGGAAGCAGCACCTAGAAAGTTGCCCGAGGCTGCCCACCCCAGGCTCGTCCGGCTCTTCCAATAGTACAGTTTCCTGAAAGACTCAAGCCCTTTGCAACAAGTCCCTAATATGGGGCTACACTGCCAACCTTGGCAAACTCAGCCACCAATTAGTTCCCCAACTTGGTCATCAAATGGCTATGTGACTTTAGATAGATCTCTCCCCTCAGTTAGACTCAGGATTGAGAGCGCTTTAAGTCCCTCTGTCTCTGACCAGTTTTCCAAGCTTTCTTCCAGTTTACCCAGCCTTCTGAGAGCTTGTATTGTGCCCCCAACTCAGGGGCTCCCAGCCCCCTCTTAGCTCGGGGCCAGAGGTTTCCGTGGCTCACCCTGCAGCCTTCCTCTTCTCCTCCCCAACCGCACACACATTTATTTGCACAGCACAAACTCTGCCTCAGACCCTGTGCTCAGGGCTGGGAAGGTGAAGGCAAAAAAGATGCATTCTCTCCGGCAGAGGACCTCGTGGAGTCCATAGGAGCCTGCAGCAGGGCCTGCTCGGATCCCAGGAGGAGGGGGGTGGGGGTGGGGGTTCCCTGGAATACTTGGCTTAATCCCCCAGCAACCCTCTGAGAAAAGCACTAGTATTGTCCCCATTCAAAAAAATGAGAAAACAGGCTTGAAGAGGTCAGATAGTCAGCCCATGTCACATAGGATTAAATAAGAACATGCCCGCAAACGCCCCTAGCCCAGTGTCTCAGTAGTACCTAAGATGCCTTTTCCAAGGGGCAGAGCAGGGCTGGGAGCCAGTGATCTGTGCTGACACCACAAACTGACCAGTGTCCCACCTGAGGACAAAGACCAGACTCAGACCTAGGCCCGGACACACATGTGATGAGAAAACGCTGGTGCAGAGAAGCAGAAGGGCCCTTGGCAGAGGACTTGGCAGGTCCCAAGGTGCTCAGCGTACACGGAGGGGCCACCAAGGTGCTCTGGCAGAGTGAGGGGAGGTAATCAGTCATGCAGGGGCACCGCTGGACCTCTGCCCTTCCTAGACGGCTGCTCAGAGTCGGTCCATGTGCACTCTGGACTCAGCTGCCCCACTCTTCAGCCATCATCTGGGTAATGGAGCGCTGTGAAGCGTGCCAGGGGCCATCAATTAGTACTTAACTCGGGGTCACTGAGTTGTGTTTCCAAAGATGCTCCACTAAGACCCAAGCAGAGGTGAATCTCTCTCCTTCTCATTCTACGGCTTGGAATTAAAATGCCACCCAACACTGCCTCCCAAAGAAATTGAGATTTATAGGTCACTGTCAATAGCAACACGTGTGGGCCATTATTTGAAAGTCTCTTCACTCCTTGGAACTGATTGCTATTTACTTTGAAAGATAAATGTGGCTTCATCATCTGCACAGGTGGCTGAGAGGAATGGGTTTTCAAGTGCGTTTGTTTCTTCCCTTGGAGACTTTTTTATTTCACTTCATTCTATTTTATCTGATGGTGTAAGCCCCACCCTGCCTCCATCCATCCCATATTCCAATGTCCTCTGAGGCTTCTGAATAAAGACCAGAGGAGCCAGCCGAGGTCATCAGGGTGACAATTTGGAGAGACACTTAGACCTTACCAGAAATTGCCCATCTTGTGAGTTAATATGTGCAAACCACTTTGAGAGATTGCCTAACCCCTAAAACAGTGGCCGGCGTCACAAGATCTCAAAGCTGCAGATACTGGCGTGGATGTGGAGAGAAGGGAAAACTCAAGCAATGTTGGTGGGACTGCAAACTAATACAGCCTTTACAGAAAGAAGTGTAGAGAAACCTCAAAGTACTTAAAGTAGACCTTCCATTTGATCCTATAATCCCATTACTCAGTATCTACCCAAAAGAAATAGGACATTTGCACTTAAATGTTTATAGCAGTTCAATTCATAATTGCAAAGATGTAGAAACAACCCAAGTGCCAATGGATTAGAGTTGAGACTCCCAAGGCATTTGCTTGGGAAGCAATAGATGGTCCTGTCTTGAACAATTCTGGTCTTTTGTATTGCTGTGTATTGTGTGGAAACTGAGGCAGAAGCCAAATCACTTAGGTCACTGGTTCTCAAACTTGAGTGTGCATCAGAATCCTCTGAAGGGGTCTTTGGGGGGGTGGCACCTGTGGCTCAAAGGAGTAGGGTGCCATCCCCATATACCGGAGGTGGCAGGTTCAAACCCAGCCCTGGACAAAAACTGCAAAAAAAAGTTTAAAAAACATAAAAATAAATTTTTAAAAAAGAGGTCTTTGGGAACACAGGCTGCTGCCCCACTGCAGACTTCCTGACTCAGTAGGCCTAGGCAGGGCCCAGGGACTTGCATCTCTAATGAGTCCCATTGATGCTATTTCTGATGCTGGTTCTGGGTCTCACCTCAGCTCAAGAGCGGGAAGCATTAGAAACAAAGCAGTGTTTGGTAGTGTGGGCAAAGAATGGCAATGTCTAAATGGAATTTTATTAAGTTTCACTGGAATTTAAACCCATTTTTAGAAATCTTCAGTTACAGTTTAATTTTCATCAATAAGTTGTGATATAAATTGGGATCTACATATTTTGGAACTGCATCAAAGTGCTGCATGAGTCTGGGACCACCCAAGACTCACTAGTGGATGACGATATCTAGGTAACGGTGGTCTGCTGTATCTAGGTTATTGGCAATGTCAAGGTACTGAATAGGTCACAGACCTGCCATGGGGGTGTTTCGACAACTCTACCGGGTTAAAGTTGTAAGTAGAGTCCAGAGTTGATAATGGAGCCTGCTGTGCCAGATCACACCAATAGTCCCTATGCAATTTTTCCCTACAGGGTTTTGCAGGTGAAGCGCGGCCCAGGACAATAACAGGGTACAGTCTAAAGACTCTGGAATGTTCATCACACACCCCAAAAGGTCTTTGGGGGCATATAGCAACATTTTTTTGTACCAGGGGCCTCACTTTATAAGTCATGAGAAGGCTGCATTTCCCCTAGGAAATGTGCTAGAGAACCATTATGTACTGAAGCCAGGCTGCCCCCAACCCTCCCCTTCAAAGCCCAGTGGATGGAGCAAGCTGTTACTTTGATTCATCACGTGGAGGTGGGTGTCCCCAAAGCAGTCAAAGGCCTTGAGTCTCACGGGATTGGGCAGCGTTACTGCCCACAGTGACAGGCAGGGCTGTGGGGATGGAGGAAAGTCAACATTTTTAGAGATATGAGAAAGATAGGTAAGAATACCCAGTGATTGCATTGGTCAGGACTGTGGGTCACAGGGAAAGAACTCCAACTCAAATTAACTTAAGGGGAATTTACTTCCTCACATAACAGGGATATCTAGAATACAGCTGGGTCCAGCATGCTAATAATGTCACCATGTCTCTCCACTCTCCCCCCCCCCCCCAATAATGACACTGGAGAGGCCCAGGCTTCCTTGGTCCTTAGAACTCAAAATTCCAAAGAGACTATACCTTAACCCATATCTCTGGCAAATGTTCCAGAAAAGACTCTGGCCAGGTGCTCACCCCCGAAGAGGTGGCTCCAGGCAGGAGGATGGGCCTCCGGTGGGCCCGGTTAGGGATCCACGCCCACCCGTCAGGTAGGATCAGCTTTACGCCAACCGAACTGAGCAGGGTTCACGTTGGGGAGATGCTCCCTTGGAGGGCAGGTGCCAGTCCGACAGTGGAGGGTGCTGGGAGGCATGAGGACAAGGCAGGCAAGGACCGCGCTTATCGGGTGACTCCCCTGGCCCTGCTCACACAGCGCTGGCTCGGCATGTGGGGCTCCTGCTCAAAGGTGTGTTATTGCAGGTAGTCTACCTGGCAGAGCTGGCCCCATGAGAATAGGAGAAATCTTGGATGGTATAACAGACTTTGCCAGTTGTAGGACAGAGGGATTTTCAATTAGTTCTGTAACACATAGGAGGAACAACACTGTGCCTCCCAGAGGAAGCAGATGGGTGAAATAAATAAAATCAGCGTTTTTATTGGCTTCCTAGGATGTTTAGGAGCCTATTTTCAAGGCTATGTGTGTTAAATACACATGTCAGCGGTGCTTTAGACTATTCCACAGTGGTTCTCAAATTGCGGTCCGCAGACCAGCAGTGGCAACATCACTCAGGAACTTGTCTGAAATGCAAATTCTTTATCCCACCCCTGACCCAGGAACCAGAAAGTCTGGGTGTGGAGCCCAGCAGTCTGCATTTGAACAAGTCCTCAGGTGATTCTGATGCATGCACTGAAGTTTGAGAACCGCTGATCTATACATGTATTTGATCTAATCCAAGTTCAAAGGGACCACCTACAAGAAACACGTGAGGTTCATGTTCCAGGTTGATTAAGTCTGGAGGGATTTGAACAGTTTTAGGTGTCCGCCAGCCCTGCCTTCAGCCAGATGTTATCGTCAGATTTTTCCATCCCTTATCAGCATCCTGAGCAGACTCGTTAACTTCCGGCCAGCTCCGTTATTAAAAGTCTTTTGATTGTATTTTATCCTAGAGCCTCAGTCTCACATCGGATCTTGCATCTTGCCTTCTTGTTCATGAGCGAGGTTCAGGGAATGGGGGTTTGGGGTGAGGAGGGACGGGGAAGCTCAACCCTCCACTGTCCTTCCCACTTGAGCATGACGGGGTAGGGTGGGGTGGGACAGCAGGGTGGGCCTGTTTCTGGGATTGTCGCCCCTCCTTTTTCAGGTCCTAACTCCCCCAGGTTGGGAGCTGGTCATGCAGCCAACACAGAGCTCCTAAACCCATGTGGACTGTCTGGTCTCACTCTGGTCCCCTCCAGTCCCATCTGCTTCTGGTGGCTTTGCCCTGTGAAGATGGTGTATATAATTTTCTGAGGGCCCTATCAGTGTGACCCCAGCTATTTGTCACTGAGAAGTTCAGCTGAGGCTTCTCCAGGGGTCTGGGCCCCTCCCCCTCTGTCCTCTTCTATAGGCCCTCAGGAACTAGTTGGGGGGTCTTGTTCCCCACCTCCTAAGGACTGAAAGGAACTAAAGTGGGGGATCCACTCCCCTCAGACATGCACCCACAGTATCTTCGGCCCCATTGGCTGTGTCTTCTGTCTTCGTATGACTGAAGCCAGCACAGCCCCCACATTCACACAGAGCCCCCCAACTCCTGCAGATACAGATCAAACTCTCACCAGAACTCCGTCACTGTAGCCGCAACACCAGGTGGCACCAAGAGTTGCAGCATCTCAGCAAGTGTCAAACCCAGAATCACACTACTGTTTTTGCCTCCTGTAGACCCCTCGCCCTGTATTCTTGGTAAGTGATTCTGATCTCGTCCCCTAACTTTCCCTAAGAGGAGACAAACAACGGCAGGGACCGAACTAAATTATTCTCCCAGTAATTCCTACTCCTCCCTTCTCCCACTGTCTATGGACACGGGCAGGGAAGAGTGACGATGGCAATAGGGCCTGCTTCTTTGGGAGCCCTGAGGTTGGGGGAATCTGGCCCCAATTGCTGGCAGCTCTCGCCAGCGATGAGGTTCCTTAGCACCCGCCTTTCGATCAGAACTTGTGAAGCCAGTCCGTCCTCACTGCCCTCTCGCTCTTGTGCTGTGATAGATTTCACAGGCCTTATTTCAGTTAACCCCGTAACAATCCTGTGAGGCATTTAACTTACAAGGGAACAGGGCAGGAAGATAAAGTGACAAGCCCAAGGTCACACAGCCCTGTGGGAACCCAGCCCAGGGACTCCTGAGCACCTGTCCTCTCCCTGCTGTTTTCATGCAGATGCCTCAGCCACTCTTATCTTCTAGCTCTGGATGAACTTGAGGAAAATAGCCAGAGCAATAGCTTGTTTCCAAGGCCACTGAGCAGCTGTCAGGGGGAGGGGTCAGGACATGGGATTTCCTTAGAGAATACACCACGCAGTTCAGGTCAGTCAAGCCTAGTGGATGCCACGTGGGCCCTGACCCTTGTCTTCCCTGGCCAAGGGCAAATGCTCCCAGAGAACCCTGAGTTGGTTTTTAGTCGGCCAGTTCCTTCCTGAATGGAAGGAGTGGGGTGTATATAAATTGGTACTTCACTAGCAGAAAGCTGGGGTTTCAGGCTGCCAGGGCTGACTGTTGAGACCTTGTGCTCAAGCTCCTGAGAGAACCCAGCCCAGGTCAAATGGGGTCAGGGGGCCATCTGTGCCTTCTGGGTGCTCCGTCCAAATGACTCAGCTCTGCATATGGCAGGTAAAGGGTTAAGGTCATCCTCCCCACATAGACGTCAGAGAGCATGGCCATTCTCTGGTCAGCAGATGGGACTAGAACCCCTGCTACTCACAAGAGCCTTCTTTCTTCAAGTTTAAGAATTCTGATGAGCACAATACCCTCCCATGCTGTTATCCTGTGAAAAACAGCACTGGACGTCAGTGAGATGTGTCACCTACGTGGGCTGGGAACATATTTTCCCCCCACGAAGATCACAGCCCTCACCCTTCACAAAGCCAATTGTTACATTTTCAAGAATTGCAGTAGCTGACTTTTAAACATGGCCATATTTTTTAAATTAATTGTAAAACTGGCCACGCAAGGTGGCTCGTGTCCATAATCTGAGCACTTTGGGAAGCTTGAGCCCAGGAGTTTAAGGTCACGGTGAGCAATGATGGTGCCACTGCATTCTAGCCCAGGCCACAGAGCATTGTCTCTGAAACAATAAAATAAATTTAAAAAAATAAAATAAGTTATAAACTTAAAATGCAATAAATGATGTTTAAAATCACAGTGGTAAATATGCAAAAGTCCTCTGTTCCTAATTAGTTCACTCATTTTACTATTATCTCTGTCCCTAAGGTTGTTTACATTTGCTACCCTGTATGCTAAGTACATGGTGATGTGCCAAAGTGAATCTCTTCTCAACTCCGTGTTCGGTAACATCACACTGGGAGCTTAATAGCAGCTGTGATGGTTGTATTTACACATGGAGATTGGCAAACTCTATAAATCAGGGTTTGATTTATTGTTTTGTTGATTGTGTAAAGCAAGGGTCAGCCAACTTTTTCTAAAAACAGGCCAGCCAGTGACTATTTTTCCCCCTGTAGGCCATAAGGTCTCTGTTGAAACGACTCAACTCTGCTGCTATAGCAGACGACAGACGAGCAAAGGGACCTGGCTGTCTTCCATTAAAACTTTGTCTATAAAAACAGGTGATGGGCAGGATTTGTCCAGAAAATTGCTGGTCCCTGGGCTAGATTTAAGAAAGTGATAGAAAAAAAGAAGTTACCAATGAAGATTAAACTTAGAACTATGTCATCTCAGCTCGGCACCTGTAGCTCAGTGACTAGGAAGCCAGCCACATACACTGGAACTAGCAGGTTCGAACCCAGCCTGGGCCTGCCAAACAACAATAACAACTACAACTACAAAAAATGGCCAGGCGTTGTGACAGGTTCCTGTAGTCCCAGCTACTTGGGAGGCTAAGGCAAGAGAATCACTTATGCCCAAGAGTCAGAGGTTCCTGGGAGCTGTGACAGTACTCTACCCAGAGTGATATAGTGTGACTCTGACTCTGTCTCAAAAAAAACTATGTCATCTCTATAGTGGTTCCAATTGTAACCAGCATAAAACAATATTGAGGGAATACTCTCCCAACATTCAAAAACAATGACCTGATTCACCAAAGAATTAGCTCATACCATTGTTTGTTGTTGGTTTTTTTTTTCATTTTTTTGTGTTTTTGTAGGTTTTTTCAAGGTGGGGGTGGTCTCACCCTGTAGCACAGGCTGGAGTGCAATGGTGTCATCATAGTTCACTGCAAACTTGAACTCTTAGGCTCAAACAATCCTCCTCCCTCAGCCTCCCAAAGCACTGGGATTACAGGCAAGAGCCATGTCATTGTTGAATGAGTCAACTTCTGATAGATGTCTTTTTGTTTCACTTTTGTCTTATCAATGTAAATAAATATATTGATCAACATCCATGTCATACACCCCCCATAGGTTGGCCAGGGAGACAAAAGCTCAGCAAAAAATCAATGAAAGCTACAAAGGCTCCATCTTTTAATGGCTGAGTAGTGTTCCGTGGAATACATATACCACAGTTTATTAATCCATTTGTGGGTTCATGGGCACTTGGGTTGTTGTGGAGGTGGGGTTCCCTTGCTGGGGCAGGGGTGCCAAGAGAAGAGGGTAAGCCCAGGGCAGCAGACGGAGAGGAACTGAGGTCACATGGAGTTAACGACATGGAAACGTGCTATGAGGTTGGGTCCCAAAAAAGAAGGTTATGAATTTTATGTATTTGTGTTAAGGAAAAAAAAATATCCATCAGAAGAAAGTGCCCTTAAATGCAAAGAGCTCCAGGTGAGAGGATTATAGCTGATTTTGTTTTCATCCTTCTTAACACTTTTCTGTACCTTCCTATTGTTCTGAAGTAGTGTGTGTCACTTTGATAATTGTAGAGGAAAAAACATAAGCTTTTCTAGCGTGCAGGGCAAAACCACTGAGCCAAGGTCAGAGCACAGCTAACCTGATGCAGCCCGAGGCCCCCGAGGGAGGAGCTGAGGAGGGCATAGTGGAGACTAGGAGGTGACCTCCCCCTTCTGGGAGGATGGCAGAAGCACATGGGGAGCCACCACCCATGACCCCCTCCTCCATCCTGAATAGCCCTGTCTATGCAGGGGACCCACCCCTCACCCCATAGCCTCAGGGCTTTCCTCCCTTGAGACCAGTTGGCAAAGTTTTCTACCACCACATTCACAAAAGCACAAGAAATAGGTAAAACAAGGAGGTCCACTATCTTCTTAAAGTATACTTTACTTTGCATAGGATTGGAAAATGGGAAGGAACCCTAGAGAAAGTCTTGCCCAATTCATTAATTTTATTAATAAGGAAATGAAAACTGTGGAGGTCAAGTGCCATAGACCAGAGCACAGAGCTCAGTGAAAACTAGTCTCCAGCAAAGATGACACCGGACCCTAAAACCTCCCTTTTCAGCAGGTACATAACTGTCAGAGGAGCTCAGGGCCTCAGCTCCAGGTGATGTGGGCTGAGCAACCCTGGGCTTCAGATACACGACAGATTCCAATCCTTCCACAAAGTTACCATAGAAAGAGGGATTGCCCCACTTAGTAGGGCCACTTGGCCTCTCCGGGGCAGAACTATAGCAGCAGTAATTTTTTGTCCTCTGGGCGCCTTGCACCCTGAGTGCATAAGATCATGTCCAAGCCACCCATTGTTAGATGAGAACAAAGGGATTAGTCTCCTTTGTTGTTACTATCTTTACACCCTCCAAATCAGCCAGAGAATCCTATCCGCTAATCAAAAGGCCTAGTAACATTGACTCAGTAATGTCTTCCATATAAACTTGGATATAGAAAACTGATTTCCATCTTGCGCGTAAACACCTATTCACCTCTATGATTCCCACAATCCCTCTTCCTCTTCATTCCGAGTCCACATCTCCATCCGGCTGATGGCAGCTCTTTAGGCATTTTCTGAATGTCTTTCTATGTATATGCCATGTGGTGCCATGTGATTAATTTTAAATTATATGCTTCTAGAGTCCAAGGGACATTCTGATTTATACTTTTCCTGATCGGGCAGATATGTAGCTAGAGGATTAAGAAATATGAGCTAGATAATAAAAAATTAAATGGCAAAAGTCCTTGCTGTCCCCAGTAGCTGGAGAGTTATAAAAATAAACACATAAGCACCTGTTTCCATTTTTTACGCCTGCAGTGGCAGGGAAATTGCTGGAGAAAAATTTGTGCCTATATATTCTGTGCTGCGCCTCTTGGAAGAAGAATAAAATTCTAAATGGGGTCATCAGGAAGTGCTTACAAAATGTGAAGTTCACAAGCTGACCTTTGAAGTTTGGACTTGAACTTCCCTCTGAGCAAGGTCAGTATGTGGTAGCTGAGCCTTCCCACCGTGTCCCTCCACCTCCTGCAATTAAAGCATAGCCCAAGCAGATTTTTTTTTTTTTCCAAGCAGATTTTTTTTAATGGGGTTGTTCTTTATTTTGGTGGATATGTTGTTATAATTAACAGCAAAGACATTGTCTTCGTCCCTGGCCTTTTTCCTCCAAGTCAAAATGTCTAGAGCCCGGCAAGGTGTCTCATGACTACAATTCTGTCACTTTGCATCAGAAGTGGGAGGATCGCTTGAGGCCAGGAGTTTGAGATCAGCCCGAGCAATACAATGAGACTCTGTCTCTACAAAAAATGGAAAAAATTAACTGGGTGTGGTGGTGCACACCTCTAGTCCAAGCTACTCGGGAGTCCAAGGCATGAGGACCTGAGCCCAGGAGTCGGAGGCTACAGTGTGTGATGATGATATAACTGCAACCAAGCCCGGGTGACAGAGACCCTGTCTCAAAAACAGACAAGCAAACAAATAAATCTGGGACAACATCATCCAAAGAATAAGCCTCCTTTGAGTCTCTCACCTGGCTATCCTGTGTGCTGTCAACGTTTAGACCAGTTTTCCATAAGAGCTGAATAATAGTCTGGGGTTCCTTTCCCTGTGAGAAAACTCAGAAAGCAAAGAACTCCCTGTTTGACAGCTCTTCCCAGAAGAATCTGGACACCCTTCTGTCCCCAAAATCATCATGTAGCTGTCCCTTGCCCTGCATCCTGGTTTCCCAGTGGAAGTGGAAAAAGATTATGGCCCCTTCTGCAAAGGGCCCCTTGCTGCCATCTCTCTGGTCTTTAGGAAATGACTAATTATGCATTAGGTCAACCCCCAAACCTACCACACATTACACCACTGAGGTCCTTAAGTCCATGGCTTTATCATTTTTCTCATCAATATTTAAGTGGAAAAGGTAATAGGGTATAAGATGTCAAGAAGGCTATAAATCTCCTCTTGAGAGGGAAAGACATGGGCAGGCTTCGTATTTTTTAGGTGAGGTATGTATTTTCTAGTTCTGCTGGGACACAAACAGCCTTCAATTATTGAAAGTCAATGGGGTGGTGGACATTCGTTGGGGCTGGCTGCTCTCAGGACAAGAAGATTGCTAGGAAGTCTAGACAAAGCCTAGTGACAAATCTTCGACTTCCCCCAGCAAGCAGGAAGTGACACAGGAAGCATCTCTTAGAGACCTTACTTTGGAGAATTCTCACGGAGCAAATATTCACTGGTGAGCATATATTTTAGCCCTTTGCTAAACTTGAGTGAAACAATATTTTAGAGAACAGGCTTCAGTTTTTTTGGTTTTGTTTTTTTGGGGGGGTGAGGAGAGAGATCCCTGTTAAAGAATTAACAACCCATACATGGAATCCAAGTTTTCAGGAAAGTAGCAGTTTCTAGAGGAAGTCGCACCCAATCCTGAAAACGGAAAAAGTAAACCAGATGAAAGTCCACTGGCAAGCAGGTGTGTGGTATTCTCTCGAGTCACACCGATAGCCTTGTACATTTATGGGAAGCAAACACTGCCCCAGATTGGGGTTGGCTCATACTGGGCCAGAAAAGCTGGCATGTGCTCTCTGCGCTGTGTTCTCACAGCTCCTGCTGCATCACAGGAAGGAATCCACACCCCTTCCTGAGGACGCCTATGCTGGGACAGATGCCAGCGCTGTCCACCCCGGGGAGGGCCATGCTCTCGGGCCTCGCAGCCCCTGTGCAGGCTGCACGGCTTCCTCCCTGGCACACAGGCCCGGGGTGGGCCACTGGGTGCCTCTGAGGTCAGATGACAACCAGATGGTAGGTGTGGCTGGCTCACGCTCACCAAGAACTGGCCTCTCCCTTTTTCCTAAGAAGAGAAAACAACTCTCAAGGCTCATCCTGAAGGTGCCCAGGCCAGGCTGTGTCCAGCTCCTCCCTGCAGGACTCTGCTCTGGAAGTCCAGATCCGTCCTCCCCACTCCTATAGAGCACCCTGCAAACCTCCCTTCAACACCCCAGGCTGTTCAGGGCAGCTTCTGTCTTTAAGGATGTTTGAAACAGAGTTCTCGAACAAAGTGCTGGCTTTTTCCTGGAGTTCTAACTCTGAATGTGAAGCAGTGAGGTGACAGCTTTGGGGCACTCAGGAAGTGGAAACGGCTTGTGGGAAAGGAGGGGCCAGGGCTGAGCTCAGGGGTGACTTAGAAAAGGCCAGATGGGAGGCAATGTGGGCAAGAAGTCATGGCAGGCCCATGAGACCGGCGATGGCCCACTGACCAGCAGAGGGGCTTCCACAGTTCAGAGCTCTGTCCCCTGTGCCAGGGCACCCTTCACTTAGGTTACAATCTCATCTCCTACCCTTATCCCCGCCTGCAAGGAAGCTGTTAGCATAACACCCCTCTCAATGACTGGGATGCCAGGGAGCGTCTCTTGTTCAAGGTCATTCCAAGAGCAGGGGGCAGGGCTCGGCTGCAAACTTGGAATGGCTGAATGTGCAGCTCCTGCACGTCCCACCCTCCATGGTGCCTCTCGGGGACCGTCCAGAGCTCTGGCCCTGACAGGAGCTGGGGAGAGATGGCGGCAGGTGCACAGGCAGGAGTGAGAACAGAGACAGAGGCCCAGAGCTCAGGCCCAGCTCCTTTGGGCTGGTCCTCCGGTGTCTTTGGCCCTCATTTTTCTCATCTGCAAGAGGACAATTGGCCAGACTGATGCTTCTCTGAAAGAGACACGCCAGGCTTTTGAGCAAAGGAGTGACGAGAACATGATGCTTTAGAGGGCTCTGTTCAGGGTTGGTCCTCAGGCTGTTTGCAGGGAAGAAAATTAGCCAGGAAGGCCAGCTCAAGGCTTGCAGGGACAGGAGACAGTGGAGGGGGCAAGTCTCAAGTGCAAAGCTTGAGGTCATTGGTGCTTCAAGAGAGAGGTCAAAGTAAGACACAGGGACAACTTCAAAGCAACCACTAGCAGCATCTGGAGACGGATACAATCCTACAATACTAAAAGCTGATGTCTACTGAGGGCTACACCTGTCACCCACCCATGGCTCAGCTACCGACCTTGACAACAGCCCCACTACACTGACTGTCACTGTCACCCCGGCTTTACAGATGAGAGAATGGAGACCTAGTGACTTGCCCATGGCAGCACCTAGAGCCTGTCTCAGTGCAGAACCGGTTTTCTTAACCCCCACGCAAGACGCCTCCTTCCTGTGCACAGACAGAGCGGGCGGCACGCCCCCTGGCACTGCCCCCCGCCTCTGCCTCGCGGGCATGGGCTTCCTGGGATGCCCCTCCCCTCCCCAGGACAGAGTCCCTTCAAATTCCAGCTCCTCCTTAGCGCTTCCCACCCTGCCCTGTCCACAGATCCATACCTGCCTCGCACAGCCCCCTCCACAGCCCAGGCCTGTCCACTGAGGCCCCTCTCCTGCCCGCCTGGCAGTCCTTCCCCCTCATCCAAGCCACGTAACAGCTATCTGTGTCCCTCTTTTCCAGTGCCGAGGGCCACACTGGACCCACCTTCCCTTCCTCTTTGCTTCTATCATCTCTTTTCCTACTCCTGGGGTGAATCACACTGTATTAGCCATTTTGGGGCCTGCCTGTCTGTATGTCCACCTTCCCTGGGGAATGGTGAGCACTTGAAGGCAGAAAGAGGCTGGGCCTTAGCCCAGTCTGTGCACAGTGCACACAGCAGGCCCTGGAGGAACACGATGGATGAATTGCTGTGAGTGATTGATTGCATTGGATTCAGTGAATGAACAGCTGGGCCCAAGAGAGTGGTGCTTTTGGCTCCGAACCCATCCTGGTCCACTAAACAGGATCCCTTCGGTGTTTGTCATAAAGGCTTCTGGTGCCTTCCTGAAGAGTTGGTTTCCCTGGTCCACTTTCTGCCTTGCCCTGCATCCATCCCATCGGCTTAGTTAGACACAGTTCACACACACACGATTTTCTGGACTCTGCCCCATAGGCAAAGAAATAAAAGTCCCTGCCCTGCTTTGTTCCCACTTAGACAAATTAATTCTCAGCACAAGAGGACTGACCCTGGCTCGCTGAGCTGAAGCCTGTGACTTGGGGCTCCTGCCAGTTTGGTCATCTGGGCTGCATGGCAGCTCCTGGCCCCCTCCAGGCCCTCCAGCTTCTCTCCTTCTCCCCAGCAATCTTTAAGGCAGTGGTTCCCAACTCTTTAATACAGTTCCTCATGTTGTGGTGACCCCCAACCATAAAATTATTTTCGTTGCTACTTCTTAACTGTAATTTTGCTACTGTTATGAATCATAATGTAAATATCTGATAAGCAGGAGACCCCCAAAGGGGTCATGACCCACAGGTTGAGAACCGCTGCTTTAAGGGAACCCCCTGACTCTGGCCTCTGCAGCCCTGCACAGAAGGAGTAGGACAGAGGGACCCTTCCAAGGCCAGCCGAGGTCCCCCGCTGGGCCCGCCTGCAGAGCCAGCTCAGCAGAGTTGTTCTCAGAGCTCGCCAGCTCTCCAGCTAGCCGTATACTCCTTTAGTGCTAAGTGGCCCTCAGAGCACTGCGGACTCATCCCTGCTTTTGAAGTCTCATAGGAGAATCCAAAAAAGTCAATTCCAACCTCTTCCCTCCTGGTGGGACTCCCATTCTGGCTGTCAGATAGGGTGGCAGGCGAGGGCCAGCTCTCCCAGCCCAGCTGCTCTGTTCTCATCTGTGGGTCCCCAAAGTGGGAGAGAAGACTGTGGGTCGTTCAATCCAGAGTCCTGCCAGCCACTAGCATAGAGCAAGAACACGGGAGGGGCCTGTGGCCTGGGTTCTAGTTGCAATGTGCTCTCTGAACATCTGCAGGAGCCTGACTCAGACCAGATAAAATTTTAGAAGCATGCTCACTCTTTTCCTCCCTCCCACTCCTCTCTACCCACATTGCCATGGTGCCTCCGCAATGCCCAGGCTGACTCCGACTCCCTGCCTGCTGCTCCCCTTCAAGCCACTGCGCCCACTCTTGTGCCCCCACCTTCTGTATCCCATCAGACCCTGAACCAAACTGAGTCTGCCCTGCCCACCCTCTCCCCAGGAAGGAAAGAGAAGAGAACCCATCCAGTCTCCTCCTGTCTGTCCTGAAACTGAGCGCATTCCTCGTTTCCTAACCCATCTCCCTGACCTCTCTCCTTCCCTCTTCCTTGGGGACCGAGGCACTGGGCACCGACAAGCTTGTCCAGTTTTCCTTCACTCCCTCAGAACCTCTCAACTGTTCTGCTCATCTGGGGAGAAAACAACCCGTAAAAGTACACCCATCTTTAAATATTTGATTTCCCAGGACATCCGGCATGACTCTCCAGTATGAGGTCAACACAAATAAAATAATTTAAATTGCCTGATATTAAACATTTCTGACCTAAAAAGTAAAAAGCCTTTTAAGTGATAGTTACATTGATACAACAGTCACAATGACAGGTTTCAAAGATGAAAGTAATGGATCAGAAAATAGAACAGTAGAGAAAACACAGATGAAAGGCAAATAACCCCATTTGAAAATCTAAAGCTTTTATTTTTTTAAAGAATAAAATTGCCAAAAGCACTATGCCATGTGAAGAAAAAAAATCATGATGAAAGGAGCACACACTGGCTAACTTCCTGTCTCCCTATGTGCTTGTCCCTTTCTGTCTTTAGTGCTATGGGTTTTGTTATGACCTTGTTATCTCAAGTGTCCTAAGCTGGTGGCCCCCCAGAGCCTTGTCTGTGTCTTCCTGGGAGCAGTACCAGCAATGCAGGTGGCATCAAAACCTGTGGCCAGGCAGGCGCTATAGACACCTATAGGCAGGCACTATGACCACCTATCGGCAAGTGCTATGGACACTTGTGGGCAGGTGCTATGAACACCTGTGGGCAGATATCACCACCAAGGAAATGAATGAGTCTCCAAAGGGCCTGACTCCCCATCCACATGGTTAACCCACTCAAAGACCAGCCTGCTTTCCCACACAACTAGAGTTCAACAGAGCTTTTCATTAAAAATAACACTTCATAATACTCAATGAGTACAAACAAAGCATTTTACTTAGAGCAAGATATAAAGACGCAGGAACATTAAACATCAGAAACACACTGTTCTGTAGTTGTTTTTTTTATCACAGTCCTTGAGTTCTCTCAAACTTGGGCAGAATGCAATTTTCTAACTCACCTCTTGGTGTTAGTTCTTCCCAAGCTTCTTGTTTTTCTAGAACTTTTAGTGGCTCTACCACACATAAGGACACGCAGGGCTTTTTATCTGCTTTACCTTTAAAGTCCAAATAAAAGACTATCACTATGACTGGTTTCCACTAGAGGAAAAAAGCCCATCACTAAATTCTCTCACTTCCTCAGCGTGGAGGATTTCTCTGTCGTTTGCACCCTAATTTGCCAGTGTCACACCCCATCTTCCAGTCAAAAACAGACCTTTCCTTCTCTTGACTGTCTCTTTAATCTAAGCTCTTTGTACATATCTTTTAGGATGTGTTTATTGATCGATGAGTATTTACTTACAGTTGGTACCTCTTATGAATGCCTACAGTTCTTATACCTGGCTTCTGACACAGACTGTGTCCTTACATAGTCCTGATGCAGACTGAAGATTTTTTAAAATCATATCTATAGACAATTCCATGAAATTCCACATGAACAATGGAAAAGGTTTTAAATGGGACATTAAAGTGATCAATTAAGAAACAAGATGGTAAGAAATTACCAGCATGCAGGATTGGGCTGGGCAGAAATAACAAAGACCAAATGTTTAACTAAGGGCAGAGATTGGGTGTGGATCATGGATTAGAACCAGAATGGATGGAGCCCGAAGCGGATATAAGCTGGAGGGAGCAGGTGAAAAGCTTGGGTCAGGCATTGCTGGGCCTAAGAAGTCAGCTGGGGAGGCTCAAACAAGTCCTCAGGGTGAGGAACTAGGAAGGTAGCTGGAGAGGGCAGTCCTCACCAGTGACACTCGCAGAGTCCAAAGCTTCTCTGCTCTCTGTGGTATGTTGTCAAACTAGGGATCAGCACTCATAAAACCAGAGAGAGAATCATTGCCTCCGTGTCTGTCGTTTCTAATTAACTCAAGGGCAGAAGAGTTAGATCTTCTGCTGGAGATCTAAAAATCCTCTGAAGTTCTATCGAGCCCCATCTCCTGATGATTCAATGCTAGTTCTAAAACAGGAAGACTCACTTCCAAAACCAACAGATGTTTGGGCTGTCATCATTATGCTGTACTAAACTCATTTGTGATTTCACTGTCAAATCCCGTCTCTGTAATTTATTAGGAATTATTTATATAAGATCATTTGGAAAACCTTACTAGTTATGAGCTATCTATCCATCCATCTCAATGATTTGTCTTCTACAGCAATACAATGAGAAATTCCAAGGAAACCTTTGGTCACCCTTCTACCTCATCAACCTAAAAAGGTCTTGGAAATTCCCCACCTACGCTCTTAAAGGTGGCCTTTGTTAGGTACCTTAGTTTCATGAAAGGTAGACTAATGTTTTCCATCTGGTATACAACACACATTCCCCAAGTAGTTATAGCACCTTGGATAAGCCATTTAGCTCTCTGGGCCTCAGTTTGCTCCTTTATAAAATTAAATCGATCAGTAGATGACATGCTCTCTATGGCTCATTTGTTCTAAGGATCTAAATTACTTTAAATATTTTGTTATCTGTCTTGACCAAACTAGCATCACAGGTGAGGAACAGGCTGCAAAGTCTGACATTTTTCTCCGGTTTATACCCATTAGGTCAGAGCCAACCAGTTTATCTTTTGTTAGATTACTTTTCCCTGAACACACAATGGCTTTGTCTGCACTGAAGGTCATCTTCTGTTTTTCTGCCCATTCATACGGCCCCATAAGAGCTTCCAGCATCTCAGTCAGCTGAGTATTTTGCCTCCTGGCAACCACATGTATTCTTTCTTCTCTACCACATGAAACCCTCATACAGTAGCTATGACAATTATTGCCTTTCAGATATTTTATCCAGATGAGTATCCCAATTGTTGTATATGCCTTTCTTCTAATTAAGAACTAGTATAGTTGTCAAAGCACTTCTCACGTTATCCATGGTTTTGTCTGCCTTCTCACAATAACCCCATTTTTAATAATTTATTTTACAACATTCTCATTCGTGTGTAATAGTTACAACAACTTCTTTGTTTTCCCTAGTGAACTTTGACATAACCTTTTGTCAGATTCTTTCTGACTGTTAAGTTTTGGTCCATTCACTGTATTCCTTGCCCAGTGTTTTCTGATCCCGGTAGACCAATGAAGCATGAACCTGACTTACAGAGTAGTTAGAAGTAAGGCCTGGAGTGGGCTTCCATGATCACCTGCCCCACCCACCCCTGACCACGGCTCTTATTGGCAGTGACCAAAAGATACAGGTCTCTTGGGGGCTTCCTGGCTTGAGGAGCAGAAATGCTGATCGAAGGTTCCATATGTCTGTACACTCCTTTAAGTCTCTCTTGAGCTCAGGACATCTGATCTGCACAGATCAGGTCCTCCTTGGTGACTTTTCTTTGTCTGCTCACAGGAGCATTTGTTTTCCCCTTTCTTCAAAGCTGCCCTTTCCCCAAGAGGCTACACTTGCTCTGTTAATGAATCAGCTGCAGAGTTTGTGATCTGGTACCGCCTTTTCTGGGAAGTAGCTTTCCTGGGCTTAGCTCCTGCTGTTAAAGAGCCCTCTGGTCTTCCTGCCTTGCTCTGCAACTTTTTCCTCCTAATTAATGCCTCTGTCTTATCAGAGTGGCCCATTCTTTCTGTAACTGAGTCACTGATCTGCTGTGTTGTGTTTTCTTTTGGCGCCTTCGATCTGCCCAGCCCTGAATTAAATGGGTTTGCTCCCTATTCACAGTGCCTCACCCTCAGGGATCCTTTACATCAAGTCCTGACTACCACTTAGAAAAACCACAGCCAAAGCTTGTTTGGCAAAGGTGTTCCCACCAGGAAATACCACTTGAAAACCTGGGATCTGGAGTCAGCCAGAACTGCCTCTGATAGATACAAAGACTGCCTTCTTTTTTTGTTGTTTTTTTTTTTTGGAGAGAGACTCTCACTCTGTTGCCTTGGGCTGAGTGCCACGGCATCATCATAGCTCACAGCAACTTCTATCTCTTGGCAGCTTTGAGAAAAGGAAAAAGGCTCAAATGATCCTCTTGCCTCAGCCTCGCAAGCGGCTGGGACTATAGGTGCCCACCACTACGCCACAATAGTTTTTCTATTTTTAGTAGAGATGGAGTCTCACTCTTGCTCAGGCTGGTCTCCAACTCCTGAGCTCAAGCAATCCACCCACCTCAACCTCCTAGACTGCTAGGATTACAGATGTGGGCCACCAGGCCCGGCCCAAACACTGCTTGTAACAAAAACAAAGCTTCGTGAATTTGAGTTTCTGAGTTGGTAAAATCAGAATAGTCAGACCTACCTCCTAGAAAGGGAGAGAAGATTGATCGAAATGATGCACGTAAAATGCTCAGTCCTTAACAAGAGCTCAGTGAGAGTGTGGCTACTGAGTCTTCTACTCAGCCCCCAGGGATCGTCACAGCAGCTCCTGGTACCCCAGATTATAGATGGGAAGACTGGATGAAGAGAGATTACAAGGCTCTATACTCGACACAGAAAAGCCGGGACCAGAGCCCAGGCCCCTGCCACCTCACTCCTTCCCCTGCCCAGCAGTGCCTCTCAGAGCCAAGACTGTGTCCTCCAGGACAGTGGTTCCCAAAGTGGGCGCCCACACCAACCGAACCAGCTTCACTGGAGCTCCTTAGATGTGCTGGGGGCCCAGCCCAGACCAAAGGAACCAGAAGCTCTGAAGATGGGGCCCAGCAATCTGGGTTCTAGCCAGCCCTTCAGGGGTTCTGACACACGTTCAAATTTGAGAACCACAGCTCTGTGGAATAATAATTTGCTTTTGATCTCACTGTGCCATGACTCCAGACATAGGTAGTCCACAAATCTCAGCACGATCCCTGATGTGAGTTAACCTTCCTAGCCCTGCAACACTGTCAGGGGATTTGTGGTTAATATGTACTGATAATGCTCAATAGGCTCACCCAGGGAACCTTTAAAACAACACAAAGGCCCACCCCAGACCAGTCAACGTACAGTTTTAAAGACGCTCCAGACTGAACCACAGAGCACAAGAGCTGCCACACAGACTGCACAGAACTGCTAGGCTGGTCAGATCAGTACCTCATTAAGGTTTGTGTGTTTCACACTCCAGCTCAGTAAATCCGTTTCTCTCCCTCCTGTGAACCTTGGACTCTGCCTGGTCAAACCCCCACCCCATGCCCACTCATTTGCAAGGCTGCTAGTGCCCACGCAGAGGGTTACTCTGTACACCTCAGCTTCACTGCCCAGGCTTGTCCTGCCTGATCTGAAAGGTAATGACAAGGTATGGCAAACATCAAATACTGACTCACCATCATTCTTCTTTCTCTTTTAATAACTTAGAAGGGCTTGAAGGAAAATAGTTTCACAGGCACGTCTGAGTATTAAGAGTCCTAAGCTAACCCCGTGGCCGTTAGGATCATAGCCATACAGAGTACTGATACCAAGGAAAGAGCAGCTTTTCTCTCCCTCACTGTAGACAGATGGATTTGGCTTGAGCCTCAAACCATGGCAATGCTTTCTGTTCCATCTCTTTTAAAATGAATATCACCAGCTTCCCAAAGACAGCCACCCCAATTTGCCCACCTGGCTCAGGGAAGAAGGCCGAGAAGCTCCCAGTCACTGGGGCAAACGGCCAGATAAGAAGACTGGGGACCTCCCCACCTGCCCTCAGGGGTCAGGATCTGACCTGTGCAGACCAGACCTCCCGAGCTCATCTTTACAGCCCAGAGCAGAGGAAGGCTGTGGCCTTCACAGGACTCCTGGGGGTGAAGTGACTCAGTGGATTCCAGTTACTAACAAATAAGGTTCCTGGGGAAGAAGCAAGAAAGGGACAAAGAGAAAGTTAGGTGATCCACCCTGCGGCCTTTCCCCAAGAGAACAGGTGTTGGGGGCATTGCTCCTCCTTACCAATGCGGGGGGACCTTCTGTCATCCTCCTCTTCTTCACGGACTACATCCTTTGAATTTTAAGATTGTATAAAGAGGAGATTTATTCACAAAAAAGGATGTTTCACGTGTGCAAACTCAAAGATCAGCTATCAATGTATGTATTTTTTCATTAAGTAGTATAGTCACGTGGTCCATTGTTCACAAGAGACAAAGGATCCAGAATGATAAGTAACTTTTTCAATAAAATGCACTTTTACAAAATGCATCTTCCTACTTAGAAAAGTAATACATACTTAACTCAAAGTTTGAAGAAATACAAGAAAAGTCACATTAACTCCATCATCCTAAGCTGAAACTTGAGATCTTTCCAAACACCTTCCAAATGGGAGTAGATAAGGGGAGACTTGCACTCTCGGCTGCCTGCTGGTCATCCGCCTGGTCCCTAACACCTCTCTCATCCTTCTAGCAGGGGATGCAAAATGGTGGAAAGAATGGAAGGATGGTAGTATTTTGTAGGGGAAATTATAAGCTTTGGGAATTTATAGAGGCCTCAGGACATACCCAGTGCTCCAAAGTCTCAGCCAAAGTTGGTAAGGAGTTTTCAGGCCAAGTCAGGCCTACACTCATCAATGACGGCTACTTTACCCAGAAGAACTTTGAGACGAGACTAGGCTTAGGGTGACAGATTCTGTCACCCATCAGCCATGATTGTCATCGTTGTATGAGTAGGGAAGGGTATTGTGGGTACCACATGCTTCATGGTGGTCTAGGGGAGGCTGAATAGAGAATGGAAGTTTGCCTAAGAGAACCTTCTACAGTCAGTGCTCCAAAAATGTGAATTGACTGAATGAATGAACTGAACCAAACAGACATGCATGACTATGCAGGCTTCACTGTATAGAGAGGCTTAGAGAGGCAGGCACCCGGAGCCTCTGCCCTCATACCGCCCCCCACACTCACACCTGATCACAGCTGTCCTCACCAGCCCAGCAGCCCAGCCCCTGCCCTTTCCCTCCTCTGGCCCTTTCACTCCCCACTGAAGCTCCCTGCAGGACAGGGGGGCCAGCTTTGGAAGGCCTTAAAGCAGCGGCTCTCAACCTATGGGTCACGACCTCTTTGGGGGTTGAATGGCCCTTTCACGGGGGTTGTTTACATTATGAGTTATAACAGTAGTAAAATTACAGTTAGAAAGTAGCAATGAAAATAATTTTATAGTTGGGGGTCACCACAACATGAGGAACTGTATTAAAGGGTCGTGGCATTAAGTAGGTTGAGAACCACCACCTTAAAGGTATCAGGCCACCCTCCTCAGCCCCACAGACCCTGATGAGTACTTCCTCTGATCTTTGTATTCAGGGATGAAGAAGGTCTCTAGTCCTTTCCCTAAGGGGTTCACAGTCTGTGGAGGAGGGAAAACACACACCTAAATCATTACAATTAAATTTTAAATTTAAGTTACAATTATAATTAAATCATTTAAAATACAATTATAATTAAATCATTCTAATTATTTAAATTAGAAATAATAAGAGCAGCTAAGTGCCAGGCAATGGGCTAAGACCTTTACTGTATTACCTTTACTTTACTGTATTCCATATCTTTACAATAGCCTTATGGGGTTCACTAATAGGATCCCCAGTTTACAAATAAAGAAACTGAGGCTTAGAACATTTGTGACTCACCACACTAGCCAGTGTGGAAGCCGTGATTGAAACCCACTTATATCTGGCTATCGCTGTTCGTAAGAGGGGAAGGGAATCATTTCCATTTGGGTTTGACTAAGAAAGGGGCATGGTTTGCCATCAGCACCACCACCCTACCCTCTAACATCGGCAGAGGGGAGCCGGACAGTAGGGGAGTCAGTATTAGCCACTGAGGGCGCAGCTGCTCTGACCCCACCGCAACCTAGGATTGGCCCACCCAGTCCTGGCCCAGGAGCGCCCAGCCGGCATCAGCTCAGAGCCCAGAGGACTGCTGGGTCCTGTGCTTCTGTACTTCCTGTGCTCCTGCTGCTGGGGAAGGTGGTATGCCACCGACCAGAGAGAAGCAGGGAAAACTGATGAGAAATCAGAGAGCTGCCAGGGAATCGGAGATGAGCCACAGGAAATGCTTTTGTCTAAAAATATGCCATTTCTGAAAGGAAAACAGTCATTAGAGGGTGTGAGAAGCCCCCATGGTGAGGAAAGCAAAACAGTAAGACTCACTGGGCGGCCAGTGGAACAACAGAGAAGCCCATTACCCACCCACCTCCTCTGTGATTAATGAGACTTTTGGAGGATGACAGGCAAGCAGACAAAGTGACAACCCGCAGACAGAACTCCAGGGGAAATATCTGGGGACAGCATCCGAAGCTGCAGCAGGGAGGTAGGAGGAGAAGAAACTGTTCCAGTTAATACTTTTCTGGCATCAGCTGGTTCAGCTATAGATTTGGCTAGAATTTCCTGTGCACTTACTATATGCCAGGCACAGCTAAGGGCTTTGCAAACACCGTCTCCTGCAATGCTTTCGACAATGCTGTGAAGGAGGAAACTGGATCTTAGCTATTCAGTGACCTGTCCACGGTCACACCATTGAAGGGACAAACCTCCATCCCAGGTCCCCTCACTCCAAATCTCTTGCTCATTCCAACGTAGCAAGCTGCCTCCCATAAGATTAAGACTCCTGACCATCCCCAACCTAGACAAGTGAGCTCTGGTCACCCCAATGTTCCTGGCAGTCTGCATCTGTTTTGCATTCTTTACTTTGTCTTATATGAAAGCAAACCTGGTTAAGGAAACCCATCCCCTTTTAAATTCATGACTCATTGTCAGCTACAGCACTTTGTAGCCACATCCGACTCATGTATCCACCCAGGAAAGATGTACTGTGGGAAGGTAACATCTAAGCTTCTGGATCCAAAGTCCTTCTGCGTCAATCATGAAGCCGCCGACCCTCCTCTGCTGAAACTACAGGGCCTGGAGCAGGGAGTCTGGCTCCTTAGGTGGGGAGAGAGGAAACAAAGCAGCCCTGATATGGAACCAAATCCCGTTTGGCATTCAGGGACACACAGAGATGTCCTCCACAGGGGCACGTAGGCTCACAGCGAGGTGACAGCTTTCTCGGGTCTTTCTAGGCCCCTCCGCGATCACAGGCCAGGCTTTATTGGAGCTTATGCTTGAGCACAAGGGAGACAGCACAAAGCAAAGTGACGTCAGGCTCCCTGAGCGGGGTCCAGGGAGAGCTTCAAAGAGGCCAAGGTAGGAAATGGGAGCAGGTAGGCAGAGGTTTCCTTGCACCTGCCTCATTCTGTTACAGGCTTCTTCATGCATTGCGCAGCTCATTAGCACATTAAATCTCCACTCCTGGGTGTGATTTTTAGCATTAAAATGAGATTACAATGAGGGAAAAGTCAGGTTAAGCAAGTGGCATAGAGAAATGCCAGCACACTGAGTCCAAATTAAGCAAGGGTCCTTTATTGATTTGCCAGGCTGAGAGCGGCCTCAGTCTCTCGACCCCTAGAAGCAGGGGGTGGAAACCTTTCGTAAGGTGCTTTCAGCAGGGGAGGGGGAGTTTCACAAGAGCCAACACCTGGTAAGGGGAGTGCTTACAAGGCAGAGCTGGGGTTTCACAGGATTTTACAGGTATTACTGGACTCTTTCAGCTGCGCTTCCTGTTTAAGGAAGATGTGTTAAAAGCCCTTAGCAAGCTGCAGTGAGGGCATAACGAAGGTCAGCTCGAGGGTCTTTCCTGGCTTGAGGAGGTGGGACCCAGACAGGGCTGGTTCTTTTGCAGCAGGTGCCACATCAGCCTGTGTCAGTATCTTGGCCCAGAGGCCCTGAACATCATTACAAGGTGGCAGTAACTCCACCCCGTGTTGCCTGCCTTGGTGAGAAGTGAGGTCTGAGCCCTGCCTCTGTCCTGTCTCACTCTCAGCCCACGTTCTTCTCCACTCACGGGCCTGCCTGCCTCTCCTGGCTGCTCCGTCGCCCTGCACAGAGCCAGTTCCCCTACCCGCCACCATGGACTCAGAGGGAGCAGCCTCCAGCTCCCCATGGCTTCAGAGCCTCTGTCCAGCGGCCAAAGGAGAGGAAGGACCCATCTCCAGCTACTGTCTGTTTAGCTTCTGAGGAAACTGATTTCTCAAATGCCACCTCCAGTGGCCCCTTCGCAACCTTCACTCTGGGAGGCCTTCCCTTCCAGCAGGACTCGGCCACCGTGGAAGTCACTGTGCGCTTCTCTCCCACCCCCAACTCCCTGCCGCCCTCAGCAAGTGCAGCCAACCCTACTCCTGTCTGCGTCTGCAACACGTCCCCTCACTGTTCCCCAGTGCCACTGCCGCTTCACACGCTGGCCTGTGCTCCCACTCGGAGGCTGCAGCTGGCTGCCCTCCTTCATCCAGCCTCCACATTGGGATCCTAGGGATCTTTCTAAGAGGCAGATTTAATCATGTTTCTTCTCTGCTTAAAATCTGTTGGTAGCTCCTGTCAATGCATCCAAAGAAAATGCAAAGCCAGCCTGGCCCCCAAGGCCCAGCCTCATCTGCCCCTGCTTACTCCTGGGCCATCCATCTCCCATGAGCTACGCCTTCCTGAATATGCCCTCTTTCCTCTCCCTGCCCTTCCTTCAAGACCCAAATCTCCATCGGACCTTCCTTGACCCTCCTACTGTCAAAACAGAGATGACTGTCCCCTCTGTTTCCCACGACCACCTCTCCCACTTGCCCTGCTCCAGCGGTCTCAGAACTGCATTGCGGCCACTGGTCCACCAGTAAACCACTAAACTGTGAAGAGGTGGCCTGCTGAGCCAGACCTTGAGCAATGAATGGACCTGCAATGAAGAGAGGCATCGGGGGATCATTATTCATGGCATTTGGTCCCCAAGGAAGGCCCAGGGCTGAGCAGGCTTGACTATGCAAAAAGTTACATGAACAACAGGCACCAGTCTGAGAGCTGGCCATGCATCAGAAAATGTGTGAAGCTCTTTACGCAGATTCCATCATTTAAAAGGACCGAATGAGTTAATTTACAAAGAGTAGGTGGTAGCACAGAGACTGACACAGTATCAGCTCCAAACAAACATTAGCCCTGAAAGTGAGCTCTCCTGCCTGGCAGCAGGCCAAGGGCGTTCCCTGCACTGTCTCACTCTTCGAGGGTACTCCTCTCTGTCCCCACTTGACAGATAAAGCTACTGAGTGTCAGTGACCTGCTCCACTCTTCAGCTCAGCAGTAGTGGACTTGGGCTTCCAGCCCAGACCTATCTACTCCAGCAGCCGAGTTCTCCGGGTCTCCGGGTGCAGAGTCCCAGGTGCCCCCCAGAGGCCAAGAGTTTCAGGCAGAGGCTAGTGAGATATCCTGGAGAAACACCTGATACAGGAGGCTTCCTTTTCTGTCCCCTTTAGTCTCATATCGCATTTCATGCACCATCCCCGCAGGGACAGAATTCACAGGAAGCCACGTAGTCTGGTTCTCCTGATTTCTTCTGTGTGCCAAGGACTGATGCCTTCCTTCTGGGAAGGTGTGAGCTGGAGCCAGTCCCCTCCTTCACGCAGCTCGGTAAAATGAACCCCAGACAGTTTCAGTGACTCACACAGAGCTAGCTGGTCACACGGAGCTCATGCACAGGGGGTCGGTCGACCAGTGTGGGTCTCAGCCTGCTGGCTGCATTCCAAATGACAGGAGCCCAGGCAGGTGCCCGGGGTGTGCAGCTGGGTCCTCAGAAGCCCTGACTCTGCCAGGTTCTAGCCCCAGGATGTCTTGGGCGAGCCATTTAGCCTCTCTGAGTCTCCATTTCTCTCGCCTGAGAGTTGGTTTCTCGCAGGGCTGTAGTGAGAACCAAACGGACAGTGTGCGTCTCTGCGCGTGGGGGCTGTAAAATGTTCTGCAATTGCCTGTTCACAGTGAGCTCAGAGGGAAGTGCGTGGGCTTTCTGTTTCTTTCGGGTTGCACCAGGCCCAGGACTCTCCCTGCCCTCTGACTCAATTCAGGCTCAGCCTCACTCCATCTCAGACGCTCGGAACTGCTGGGTCTTGCACCAGGGCGGCATCAAGCTAGGCTCCTGTTCAGGCCCTGTTTGCTCAGCTGAGCAGTATCTTTCCCCCAAGCTCCTTCAGGCAGCCGCATTTTTCTTTTAAAGACATTTTCCCCTTCAACTGTAGTCTGCAAGCATTGGATAATGAAGCCAGCAGGTTGTGTGCAGACTTTCTTCCAGGGAGGGGAATGACTCTGCCTTCGCCTACCTTTTAAAGCAAAATCTGCCTTGATTTTCTCTGCCAAGATATATCTTTGGATGGGTGGAGTGCTTCTGAGGCTGCGAGAGCTGTTAGAGCTGAAGAGAGACGTGAGAGGAAGCAGAGAGACCACCGCACTTCCGCGGCTGGAGCCCAGCTCCGCAGAATCCCCAAAGGATCAGGCTCCCGGAGACAGACTCGGAAAGGGAGAGGGAGAGGAAATGTGAGTGGAGTTCATAGACATTCCACCGGCCACAGTGACTTTGAAGTCTTAACAGTTTGGGGGGATATATTCGTTATGTCATCTGAAGGGGCACAGATGTCAACACAGACGAAAATGAAAGGGTTAGAAAATCATGGCTGGTGTTTGTAGAAGACACGTCACCGTGTCACCACCCACCCCGCTGGTCCCCCACGAGCAGTCCCCACACAGACTTAGAGGCAGATGACGTGCAAGTCAGGAAAAGCCTGTGCTTTCTGCTTGTTTTAATTTAGGTAATTGCCTGGATGAGAAGTGACTCAATTTGTAGTTTCTAGGATAAGATACATGATCTTCAAGGGAGCCAGGCTCGAGTGGATAATTTTTATCTTATCACTTCTAGACCTATGAGGACTGGCCTGATTCTTAGGGAGAATTCGTACTACAGAGTGAGGGTCCACAAGTGCCTCTGAGATCTGATCTGCCTCCCCCTCTGCTCCCCAGCCAGAGGAACCTGCATCCAGTCTCCACCTCATGCCCACCTACCCCAGGCCCTGGCTTGTAGTTTCTGCCCCTGAAAGACCCAGCTTCTCCTCCCACCCTGGCCTATCCCACACGGTCTCTGCTTACCCCATCCATTGCCTCTTACCTAGAAGTAATGGCTGAACTAGAATAAGAAGTAACCATAATAGCTCACCTTTCTTGAGCTGAGAGCCAAGCCCTTTATAAGCTCACTCTTATTTAATCTTCTAACAACCCTATAATGTAGGTATTATTCAGATTTAGTCCCACTTACGGACAAGAAAATTAGGATTTAGGAAGAGTATGCAAATTACCCAAGGTCATATAGTCAGTAAAGGTCAGAGCCAAGAGTTGAACTCTTGCCACCTTTTCCAACAGCATCTCGGGCTACTAGAATTACCATTCAATTATTTTGTAACATTGGCAGGACTATAGTTCAGAGGGTAATAACTATTCATACCTGCAACAGCAGCGAACCATCAGGAATGCACAAATGAATAAATAAATGTATGAAAAAAATGCCCATCGTTCTAGAGAGTTAAGGCAACTTTTAGAAACATTGACAGTATATCGCGTTGTCAAAGACTCATGAAGCCCCAACCATGTGGCTACGTTCCGATGCAGTCTGGGCCCCAGAGCTGAAGCCTGGATCCACTGGGCTTTCAGATAGCCAATGAATTCCCATTTCCAACCTAGAAGACCCAGCCTTCTATCGGGCTCTGATTTTCAGTCTCCTAGCAGCTTCTCCGCTCATAATTTCTTGGCAAACAATGTGATTTATGCATGAGACACACACATTAAGATGCAAGGTAGTTATTTCAACTGTCATAACTACTAAATTGAATTGAATGGCAATCTGCTGATAACTGAACCTCTGCAGAAAAAGAAAAAAATCAGCCTGAAAATAATCAATTCAATAGTACTGTAGCAACATTGTTGGAAACAACTATACACGCAGTAGAAAAGATGATGTCATGACTGCCGTTTGTTAATGCACAGAGTTCTGGTGTTCTGTATGAGATGAAGGCCGCTGAATGTGAAGCTAATTTTTCCAAACATAATTTCTAATAAATACCTTTGATTTTTCCTTTGTCTCTACCCTTTACTAAAGACAGGCAATTAGCAGCATTTGCAATATTACAAGCAAATGAAATTGGGTCTCTGCCTAGCCCGCCTACAAAGGACTTCTACAGCAATGAAAATAATCAATTGGATTCTTCATTCCCTCTGTGTTCATGTGATTTCCTTAATAATGTCAATGCAGATTGTAATTTGCAGGAAAAAATAAGTACTGCTTGCATAAGGCATAAAATTTCAGAAATGTCATCTTTTCTTACAGAATTGTTACAAGGGTATGCAGCTTGGACAATTAGAATAGACCTCAAGTCTGGTGCCCAATTCATCTTTGATAGACTGACCTATATTTTGTCTCCCAAATGTGTCTTTGTGCATTTCTCCCCCTTACCTTCACTCTCCAGTTGGTAGTGAGGCAAAGTATAATAATTAGGTTCAGAAAACCAGCGTTCAACCTCCAGCTTGGCCACTCACCGGCCATTTAGCCTTCCTAGACTTTTGCTTCTCTATAAAATGAGGCAGAAAAATATGAAAATGCCTGCAGTCTAAGTAACCCAGGCTCACAGGAGACACAAATTGCATGTGTTGCTTGGACTGACCACAGTATCTGACATGTGGTCAGCACAAATTAATTGTTGCTTGAAAATTCAGAACCTGTCCTTCATTTGTAACACCCACCTTCCTCTTTTTGGCCCAGCAAAATCTTACCCAGTCTTCAAAGCTTATATATGTACCTGAAGTGGCTCTAGAACAAAAGCGATGGCTGACTTGGGGCAGTGGGGCAAGAGGGCTTAGGGATCAGAGTAGAAGGAGACTGGAGATTAAATTCTTTAATGAGTGCCTGTACTATCTTTTCCTTAGTTTAATGTTATTTTAGTAAGGTAAGATATTCACATCTATAAAATTATAGAAGGTACAAAATGGTACATGGTGAAAACTCTCTCTTGGCCCTATGCCCAGTCACCCTGTTTCCAGCCTCATCACCCTCTACAGCTCAGGCTCTGTCCCTCCCTGTGTCGAGTCAAGACTTTACACAGTTGTCTGCTCCTATGGAGTGGTGAAAAGAGTTTACTCAGGCTTTGCAATTAGGCAGACCTGAGTCTTCAATATGTCATCAAATCTTTCTGGGCCTCATTGATTCATCTGTAAAATGGGCAATTAATACCTACCTCTCAGGTCATTGTAAAGGTAAGAAACTGTCCACAGAAAGCACACGAGTCACTTGCTCCTAAGATCTGGGCACCAGCCCCCTCACTGCTTGGGCCATGCCCCCCTGAGAAGAGTGTTCCTGGGGGCAGCCAGAGACCATGAGACCCCTGACATCCCCTCCTGCCCCCTAAGAAGTATATCCCATATTTCTGAGTCAACACCTTACTGCAAACAAAAAACTTTGTGGAGCTGATGGTCAAGATCAATCCCTCTCCCCGGGTTTGGGCAACTTTTGAAAGGGTTCTGGGTTAGACATCAGGAAACCTGTCTTTGAGGCCTGACTCTGCCACTAACTGGGCCTCCCTGAATAATTCACTTCTCATTTCAAACAGTCTACAGACTGAATGGATGACTTCTGAGACCCGAACCCTAGCCAGCTGCATCCCCTGAGTCAGGGACGTGTTGGGGGGCACTTTGCTCAGTGAGAAGGTAGCTGGGTGGGCCTCAGTGATTTCTAGCTTCAGCTATGATCTTTCTACCAGGGATGCATAGAACAAACTAAACTCTTTAAGGCTAACAAACTCAAGTCTTCAAAAAGGGAGTAACTATTTACATTCCTGAATTCATGTTAGCATTATTGTTTAATAGAAATCACGTGGACTATGTAGCGCCTCGCTATAACACTTCCTCTGTCAAACATCAGGTTGCTAAAGTTAAAGGGATTAAGAAATGGGAACGAGAGCTACAAACGCAGACCAGTGAGTGACAGCTGGGGAGAGCTCGTCTCAGATTTCTTCCAGCTCCAAGGGGCTCGGATCTGCTACCTGGCAAGCAAGCGAGTGACACATTGGCCCTGCAATTTACAAAGTGACTCCTAGGATTCTGAATGCAGAAGGGGATTTTGCACCTGGCAGGGGATCACCTGGAGCACACACACACACACACACACACACACCCCACTATTGACCTGGGTGGGGGTCGAGGGAGCCGCTGCCACGGGGAAGGGAGAACCTCTGTTGCTTCTCTGCGTCTCTCTCACTGTCATGTCACCATTCAGCATTCAGACTCCATTCTCCAAAACAAACCACAGATACAAAACAGAAAGATAGTTCTCCCATGTATTTTTTTAAGTAAAATCTGGGGAGTTAAAGATCACAGCTGCCTCCAATAATACCATGTTCGTTGAGTAAAAATATCTCTTAGCAAGTTGTCCTAAATCAATTTTTTTTTTAATGAGACCTCTTTTTTTCCTACTTAGTATTGGTAATTTAATAGCTCTGCGAAAAGTGCTATTGAAGCAAGAAAACCAAGTATTTTCTCATTTATTATCTGGGAGATTTATCTGCTAATCAAGTATCTTCACTGGCTCCATACTTAAAGGGGCCATTTTAAAGTGACATCTCCAGCCATTCTAGATCACTCCTGGACTTTTATTGTCTGTCGTTTAATTTATGTGCAACGTAGGCTCTCTTCTTGAGGACTGAGCTGTTTCAGAAAACTTCAATAGAAAATTTGAGCGAATCTACACAGTGGTGTTCAACATTCCCAGGAAAGCACGTCACTAAAATCTGAAAGGTGTAACCCTCAGGCCCCGGCTTTTCGGCCTGTCATCTAACAGATCTAAGGTCAAGACTGTCCTTGGCATTTCAACTCCTCTTGAGCACATGTTTCTTTCACCTCATTGCTCTATTCCAAGTCCATCTGTTGATAATCCACCATGCACTATGTGCCTGTCTGTATGCTGGTACCCACCAATCTGCTGGGCCCCAGCATACAGAGAGGTACGTAGGTTTTAGGCACCGTCCTCAGAAGGGCCTTTCAGTCGAGGGGAAGGGAGTACAAGCACCTCTGACTAAATGCAGCACGACGGACGCCGCATCTGGGTGTGAGCAAATAGTCAGGGGCAACTCATCTTCTTTATGTAACAAAAACTTAAACAGCCCTTACTGCGGGCCAGGCATGGTGCTGGTCAGCACCAATATTTACTCATTTAATTTTCACAACAAACCACCAAGATGGGTACGATTTGTATCTGTGGGAAAACCGGGGCACAGAGCAGGGAAGGAACTTGCCTAATGTCACACAGTCAATATCAGCGCCAAGTTCTGACCCAGGCACTCTGGCTCCAGGGCCCATGCTCCCACCACTGGGCCAGACTGCCCCTCAAAACACTTTCTTCCCAAATTCAAAGACACTTACCCCAAACCACCTGCAAATGGAATCTGCAGGCTGAGGATGCTGAAGTGGTGGCGTTTATGCTAAACCCTGAATGATGGATAGGAGTTAACTGGGCTAACTGGGGAGGAAGTGGGCTGCGAGCCGTGGTTCTGGGTGGGGAAGGAGTGACATGTGTTCTGGGAACTGAGCGAGGTCACCACGGCAGCCGTGGAGGAGGAAGAAAACAGCTCAACAGGGAGGCTGAAGGATGGGCAGGGCCCCCAGCACCCCGCACCCGCTCCCCACAGGACTAAGGTGGTATTGTGGCTGGGTGTCCCAAGAGCAAGAGGAATCTACACAACAGCTTTGCACTATCCACGGATCACTGGGGCGGGTGGCCGGTAGGGTGGACCTAGAGGGGGCAGTGTGGACACAGGGGACACCTAGGGAAGAGGTCGCTCCCAGCACAGGCTAGAGGCAGGTAGAAGTGGACTCGAGGGAGATTTCAGAAGCAGCATCAACGGGAATGCGGAGAGTTTGATTATGTTGGGTGAGACGGGAGGTGTCATCGACGGCTGTGAAGGTTCTAGGTACTCACAGGGTCAGAGGGCACTGGAGGGGAGGCAGGCTTCTTGGGTGGAGGTGAGGAAGAGGGTCCCAGCCAACAGCCACACGCAGTGTTCCCCAACCCCCTTCACTCACAGGCTGCTTCCTGCTCCAGGCCCCACTCTGTGCCGGCCGGCTGAGAGCCCGTCCCTCCTCCAACACTCACACCGTGAGCTCACGCCGCACCAGACACTCCTGCCGATGTTATTTAGACCTCTCAACATCCCTGCAAAGACCATGTTACCATCCCCATTTCAGAGACTTTTGAGCATGGAGAAGGCCCAGAACTGACGCAGTGCATAGTTGTAAGTGGGAGTCCACAGGCATCTGGTGCCGCCCTCCCAGTGGCACTGACATGAAGGTGGGCTCAGCCTTGGGGCCCCTTCGCAAAGGCATTGAGGTTACTCGCTGTGCCAATTAGAGCTGAGAACTTGAGAAATAGTGCTGTGTTCTGAGACGGCTGGAACCACAGCAGGTGTGCATGGCGAAACTCACCTCTGCCCATCCCCGGGCTCCATCTGCAAGGTGCCTCCCAAACGAACACCGGCACCCACAGTTCCCTGCTCTTCCGAAGAGCAGGTTCCGGTGAACCTACAATCCCCAGGATAACAAGGCACACACTTTGTGCCTCCCTCCCTCCGAATCCATATCGTTTCTGTTCCATTCCGCAAAGCTGGTTCTGTACTCTAACCATGCCCCTCTCCCATGCCACTGTCCCTTTCCTAAGGGATTTTCTAGTTTGTGGGATTTTGGTGCAAAGCAGGACTGTTGGTCCCCCACGTTAGCCACCTGATTGCCTCTGCTTATTGCAAGTCCAGCAGCGTCCAGCTGCTTTGTACTCACCCACCCCCTCCTCTGTCCCCTCCTCTCAGTAGATGTAGCTCCTTAGACGATTTCTGGTGCCTAGTTCATTGATGCACCTCAGCTCCCAGGTGTGCAGTCAGCGTTTGTGGCGTGAATATGCGACACAAGCCAGGCTGGGAGTGAGTGTTGGAAGGTGGCTCCTGACAGCTCAGCAGTCGGGGCGGAAGCAGAGCTGGCAGACAGCGCCCTACCACTGAGCGCTCGGGCAAAACTCATGGCCCGAGAAACACTGAGCCCTGGCCCAGGGGAGCTACAACCTTGTTTAGCTTCATGTTGGTTTCATGTGCCGGTCAGAAGCCTGGGGATAACTTAGTAAATCCCTTCAGAGATGCATTTAACTTGAAAGAACTTAACTACAGGTCCTTGGCAAACAGCCACTCAGGGAGCCGCACCAGAAAGAGGGAAGGACTTCTTTTTGGTTGCAGTTTGGCCAGTGCTGAGTTCGAACCTGCCACCCTCGGTATATGGGCCCATCGCCCTACACACTGAGCCACAGGTGCTGCCTGAGAGGGAAGAACTTAAAATGTGGGATGGTTCTTCTCTAAGCGCCACTTGGCGAGCACGTGCCCATGGTGGGCATGAAGTGGGAGGCCCCCGGCCCTTCTGTGTGTGAGCGTCCTTCAACCTGTGAGCATCTTGCTATGCTGAGTATGGCTCTAGGACACAAAGACCCTTATTTTTCATGTAACCTGCCCTCTAAAGCTAAGGAGATGTCTTCATCTGGTAATCAGCTGGGAAAAACGCAAGCGGAGTCGCATACTTGATGAGTCCTTCAGAGATCTGCAAATTTTTTTTTTTTTGCACATCTGACTGCACATATGCTAACATTTTACGAACCCCCATGGGCAAGACTCTGGGTCATCCAGTCAAACCCCAAAGTCAAATGACTTAGGAACTAAGCAATCTTAGGCCGGTAAATGACGTAGACCTCAGTTCTACTCTGGTGTAAATCAGGGGTCGTATCTGCCCCTCCCAGGCTGCCTGTGAGGATGCCACAGAGAGAAGGCATGCACAACACTTAGCAGAGTGCCTGGCACGCAGTAAGTGCTCAATAAACCAAAGCTATTATTTTTAGTAGTGGTAATAGCATCGCTTTTATTTGGCACTTAAAGCTGTGCAGCCAATCTGGGCACTCCACCAGGTTGCTGAAGCAAAAGACAGCCCCTTGTTCAATAGCTTCCAGACGGCTTGTCATTTAGAACTGACTGCATTTTTGTTCCTCTGTTATCGGTCATGTTATTTCCTACCTGATGGTCTTACCCTGGAACAGAGTGGCCCAAAACAAGCTGACTAATTATAGCAATTCCAGAGCACAAACCATCATTCAGAAGCCGTTTTCTCCAGAGCTGGGACTGAAATAAACGGGTAATTAGCAAGTTTAACAGGATTTTCTTCCCCCATCGCTCCCCAAGTACCTCTAACACATTAAGCTGATCACAACAGTTATTTTCGGGAAATTCAGCTGAGGTGTTTGTGGGGTTTGAGGTCATCTGTGTCCAGCATGGATATCTCACGAGATCCTGCTGCCAGGAGCATCGCAGGAGTGTGGGAGGGAGGCTGCTGGTCAGGAAAGACAAGCTATGTGGCTGCGCTAGGTTGATGACGGACCTTGCACCTCAAGGACCGGTTTTCTCAAGAGGAAAGTAAGGATCCCTTAAGGCTCCTTCCAACTCAGGAATGAGATGGTCCTCAGAGACCATGCTGGAACAGGCCACTGAATTACACAGAGGCACGTGCCTCAGTTTCCTTACTGATGCCTTTCACCCAACCACTATTTATTAAGTCCCCATCAGGAACTAGTCCCTATGCTAGGTGTTTGGAAGAGTCACTCTCAATGTCCTATCTCAGCAACCCGTAGAAGCTCTCTCAGAACCCTCTCTTTCAGAGTTAGGCTCCTTGGAGGCAAAACACCTAGTCCCGAATTCCTTCCTTCCCCTCTCTGTCTAGAACCACGAGAGTAGCCTCTCGTTTTCTGAAATGTGTCACAAAACTGGAGCCCAAGTTGGAGTCTTCAGCACAAAGGGACCAGGTCTTGAAAGAGGGAGAAGTTCAAGGACAGAAGAAAGCCTGGGACTTTTCTTTTTTTTGGCTTCCCATTATCCAGTCTTAAAGCAAAATGATTCTACAGATGAACATGTTTCTTCCCCTTAATAATTTCTATTTCAATACTCAAGGACTCTGTGAGTTCTCCACAACCTAGGGATGAATTCCCTGTTATATCTCATTGCAGGGGGAAAAAATAGCGTTTAGGAGACCTGGCTTTACCACACTTAACCTTGGCTTCTGGTTTTGTCCCGTACAAAATGCATGCGGCTCTGCTTGATAAAGCTGTATGTGGGCCTAATGAGAATGTGCATCTGAAAATGTGTTGTAAACTGCAAAATAATAATAATTGCACTCTCCCTTCATGACAATCCAGAGCTGAAAAAGTGGCCACCACCATAGCAGAATTTGAAATATCAGAAAATTGCACCTCTCCAAAATTACCTTCCCTGGGGCCTGAAATTCAACCGTTAGTGATTCATTTCTTTGAAGCTTACCAGCTTCTCAGTGTTCAGCAGCCCCTTATTTAGTAGCTTTGCCAGTTGTGACGTGCTAAGACCATGAAGAAAATTTATATTTATTAGACCCTTGACATGTTCCAGGCCCCTTTACAATACTGTTATACCCAAAGCGAGTGGAATAGAGAAACGCCAGCACACTAAGTCCAAATTAAACAGGAGTCCTTTATTGGCCGGTGATCAAGAGCCAGCTCACACCTCAAAGTCTCTCAACCCCCAGAGGCAGGGGTACAAACTTTTCATAAGTTGCTTTCGGTAGGGGAGGAAGTGGGCCTTAATGCAAGCCAAGTTTCATAAAAGCCAACAAGGTTGGCTGCAAGGTTAGATCTATAGGGTAAGGGGGACGCTTGCAAGGGAGAGCTGTGATTTCACAGGGTTTTGCAGTTTTTTGCTAAACTCAGCAGCTTTCAGCTGAGCGTAAAGGGGGAGGGTTGAAAGCCCTTAGCAAAGTCCTTAGCAAAATGGAGTGAGTCTGGCTCTGTGTACAACATAGAATTAGGGCATTACAATACTTAATTTTTTCCTTTAATATCAAACCAAACAGTGATATGTTTATTATTCAATGCATTTAAAAAACTGGGAAACTGAGTCTTGAGTTTAAGAATCTTGCCAAAGGGTCATATGAGTACTGCGATCAAGACTTAAACATGGGTGGGGTGGGGAAGGTGGCAGACCCAGGGTAACAGGCCACTGGGGAGAGGCCTAAAGGAGAGGGGAGAGATGCTGTAGTTCCAGCAACACTCAGACCACTTGCCAACTTCCTGTGGTGCCCCTGTGGCCTGAGCACCACCATCAAGACAACTAGAACTTCTGCCCGGAAAGAAAGAATGTCAATGTCGTTCATTTTTTGCGACAGCATATTCTCCAGCTACGCTGAAAATATCCTTTCCAGGGCTCTCCAATGCCCCTTCGTAGCTGAGTGGGTGAATAAGCATCATGGGTATTGGGCCCTGCTGCTCCTCTGAGAGCCAGCCCCGTGCGTTGGATAATTACCCTGTTGTCTTCTCACCTCGGGAGAGAGTGCAAGGCGCCCTCCTTCCAAATCTGGCCCATCTCGCTTGCAACACTTATTTTTAGAAGCTGTTTATCCCTGATGGTTTCACAACCTCTAATCTGCCACTCTCTGGATGAATATAAATGAAAACACAACAAGGAAATATGAAGAAATGTTTTCTCCCATCATCATCTCTAGCTCTAAACCCAGGGCCAGGAGTGGATGGAGACCCTGATTTCTCCCCCAAGCAACAGGGAGAGAGAGTCAAGAAGGTGCTACCTGGCCACTTCCGGCTCTGGTGAACGGCTGCCAACCTGTTATTAGGGAGGAGAGTGGCATTTGTTAAAATTTCAGGTCTGGAGAGCCCAGGGCCGGGAAAGTGCAGAGGATTATAATTACGCCCAGGCGGAAGCCTGACCGCACTCACCTGCTAAGGAAAGAGTGATCCCATTAAATAGCAGGGAGGGAATGGAGTTCACAGGGGATTAGATTTCTAGATTGTAGCCTCAAAATCATTCTCAAATTTATCTCCTGAAATCTGGAGGTGAAAGAACAAAAAAGCCCTTGAAAAACAGGCAGAAAGAGCCCCGTCTAACTTCTTAGTTCCTGATAGCCATGGCCAAGGGAGGACAGGCAGCCTAACCCCACAGCCAAAGAAAGCCTCAAAGCTCGAAGCCGGGAGGCTGGCATTTCATAATAGGACAGCACCTGGCAAACACCAGGGAGCAATAACCACCTTGGTCCAGCAAGGCAGTTCCATAAAGGGGTCATGGCATGAGTGTTTCAGCCAAACAGTTGCAGGTTTTAATCTTGATTCTATTCTTAATAGATATATCATCTTTAGTAAATCACACAACTTCTCTGAGCCTCAGTTTCCTGGACTGTAAAGTGGGTATAATTATAATGCCTTGAGGTTGAAAAGACCAGATGAACGCTGAGTGTCTAGCAGACTACTCAGAACAATGGGAGGTGTGAAAGCTGCTTAAAACTGTCCCTCTCCACTAGACAGCCAGTTCCTAGTGGATTCCAAAGTGGTATCTCTGGTAAATACTGGTGCCAGGTGCTGGGCAGGGCACAGTTTTGTAACCAAGTTTCGGGCAGCGATGACTCCACAGCCCTGCTTTACTTTTTAGTGTGGGACGCAGCTTCTGGGACATGAATCGGAGACTGGGACTTTCCTGGGAACCCACTGTCGCCAGAGCAGAGATACCCAGCACTTTTTCCTCCCTCCTCCCGGGCATGACAGCAGATGTCCTCACCAGGAGACTGCTCACCCCAGTGAGAGCTCAGTGCTGCCAGCACACTGCCTGCCATTTCATTCCAGCAGATTCTACCTAGGGTGCCCACACTTCACACGTGACCTGGAGCCGGGCGCACATGCTCCGTGGCCGCATTTCTGACCCAATTGGATACCTTGACACAGTCCTGGCTGGCAACAGAGCACCCACTGTGCAGCCTTCCCCAGCCCCAGGAAGGGACCGTCCCTGCCAAACACAGAGGTCCCCACCAGCAGCAGGGAGAGGCGCCCCAGCCTGTCCACCCGAAGCTCAGCCACCTGCAGCTGGGTGGCCTGGGGCCCCATCCTCAAACCTGTCTGCTTCGCTGCTTGTGAAGGGCGGGCAGGGCAGGCAAGTGGATGAAACCTAAACCATGCTCTCTGTTATGACCATGGAGACTTCAAAAGCATTATTGTTATCATGGAGACTTCAAAAGTAATATGTTACTATTACTGCATTTAATTAATGCATATTACTGTAATATTGCTATTATATATAGCCATAATATAAGCAGATCATAAAGTGTAATAGCTCAGCTTTATTCTTACTCTGTGGAAGGTCTGTGCTAAGTGCTCCCCCATTCTAAACCTCAATACAAATGTATTAGGCATAAACTATCCTTCAAACCCATTTTACAGATGCAGCCAATCTGGAGAGGCTAAGTTACTTGCTCAAGGCCACAGTATGTACATAAGAACCCAAGTTCCCACTTGAGGCAGCCCAACCTCAGTCCTCGTCTCTCAGCTACTGTGTCACCAGCTCTATAAATGTGACACCCAATCCCACAAACCGATAGTGCAGGTGGCAGGGCTCTAACCACCGAATCTAGAGCTCTGCCCCATAAATGTCACTCCATCTTGTCCTCACTGGGTGTCCAGAACTCGCTATTTATCTTCCTTTGTTTTAAAGCTTCGTCCCCTGCTTACACAGAAACACCCCTTGGACAGGACTGAAATTCACAGCGATGCCTGAGCAGACTTTACTCACAGGCCTTTCCTCTGTGTAACAGAGCAGGCGAGAGGGCCCTGGGCAAATCTGCAGTGCCCACCAAAGCTTATTTTCCCTTTTGTGCTCTTCTCGTTTCCACGTGCACTTCCATTCTCCCCTGTTATCATCAGACCCAAAGTGCCCATACCCTCATCAGACATGTTTTAGAAAAATAAACTTCGCGTGATCGAGAAACTCACAAGCAAGGCAAGGAGGTTCTCTCCATTGGCCACTTCCTCTCCCTGACACCCCCCACACAGCCTGCCCACTATCTGCCCCTTGGACCAGCACTGGGGTTGTCGCATCCATCGTCTCACTGCTCAACTTTAACACCATTGCCATATGTCACAAAATTGGGGCACCATAGGAAACTTAGGGAAACAGATAAGCAATAAAGATGCCATGTATACCTAGCCTCTAGCCGGCATTTGGGTCTGATCCAATATGCATATACTAGATCCTGTGGTTCTCAATTAAAAAAAAAAAAATATATATATATATATTATATATACACACACATATATATATGTTTATGTGTGTGTGTACATATATATGTACATATATATGGCCATATATAAATAGCTCACTGTAAAAAAAAAATCTGAAAGACTCTTTAAGCACTCTGATTTCGTCTCCCAGGGACGTCCCTGTAAGAGGAATACAGAGCTGGTAATGGCTAACCTAAAGGAATGAATGGCTTGTGGGAGAACTTTGTTTACTAAAGCAATCCCTGGTTGAAGAGGTTTTGAGAGATAAGAGTTGTGGAGGAGTGGTTTTCCCCGCCTGGCAAAGAGGGTATATTAGTTCTCTATTACTGCTTAATAAATAACCCCCAGATTTTGCAGATTAAATAGTCCCCCCCTATCACCTCCCACTTATTAAGGGACAGAAATCTGGGAAGAGCTTAGCTGAGTTGTTCTAGGCAGTTGCAAGTCTGCAGGGACGAGGCTGGAGGATCCCCGTGGGAGCTCCCCGTGGGCTTGCTGGCAGGCCTCAGGTCCTTGCAGACCGCTGGGGAAGTAGCTCCAGCTCTTGGCCGTGGGGGCCTTTCCACAGAGCTGCTCACACATGGCAGCTGGTGTGCCCCACAGCAAGAGATCAGGAAGAAAGGGAATCCAGGACGGAATCCCAGCGAGAAGAGACCACGCAAGGTTACAAATCCTGGGAAGTGGGGACCCCTGGGGCCTTCTTGGAGAGTGGTTTCTCTAGAAGGGTACAGAGCTTGGTGAGGACCACAGCTGGAGGTGTCCAGTTTGTACCATAGGTCAGATTGGGCAGGTCATCTAACCTCACTCAGGCTCGGTTTGCTCTTACAAAAGTACAGAGTTGCAGGGATCAACGACATCTGTGAAAGCACTCGAACCAAGTGAAGTGAGCTGCAGAGGGAAGGGACGTTATTTCAGTTGTTAGTATTGGTAGCGGTAGCACAGCGTCTGGAGACTCCTGCCCTGCTGAGCGAACAGGCCCAGCCCGTCCGTGCACATCAGTGCAGGGGTGTATCTCAGGTTGCCAGGACTCAACGTCAGATAATGATGTGTTGCAAAATACAGCTTGGGTAGGATCTTTTTAATGACCTGTTAGAACTGATTTATAATTAGTCTTTTACCTGAATGCAAACAAAAATGAAGTCATTGCTAATTCTTGCTTAGAAATGATCTGTTATCTTTATTTGAATATCTCTCTTCATCTGATTTACTTACCAACCCTGGTTTTTCTATTTTGGTAGACAATACAAAAGTAAGCATCCATCCAGCCCCTCTCTGGGACATCACGGGTGCCAAACCACCCAGCTCTGGTGCCACCGATCCCAGCCAAGACCCTCCTACCTGTCCTCCCCCCCCACACTTGTTCAGGGCTCCCCTAAGGGCTCTCAGGACAGAGCTGCATAGGACATATAGGGCAAAGAGAACCTTCCCACTTGGGAATCCCTCTATCTAACCCACCCCCACTCCCACCCCAGTGCCAGCCAGACGACAAGAGAACTGGACTAGGAGTCAGGAACCAGGGCACTAATCCTGGCTCCCCTCCTCACCTGCCACGTGTCCTGTGCAGGTCACTTCCTGCTCTGAGGGATTCAGTTCTGGTTATCAAAGACCGAGGACTGTAGTGTTATTCACGGAGTATCTCGGGCCTTCTCTAACAGCCCCCTACGCCCTTGCCTGCCTGACACTCACCGGCAAAAACAAAGTCTGTGCTCAGACATCTCCATCTCCCTGTGGGCTTTTCTTCCCTTCTGAACACAGGTGGAAGGTCCCTGTGTGTTCTACGCACAGTGTGTGAAACCACAAGGCCTTGTGTCTCACTTCACAACCACTTCAGCTAACCCTTCTGGGGCACTCGCCACGCACCAGGCACTGTGCTGCCAAGTGAGAACTTCACAGCAGCCCTGAGGTGATAATGATTATCATCTCCATTTTACAGATGAGGAAACTGAGGCTCAGAGAGGTTAAGCAGCTTAACCAAAGTCAGTTAGCCTGTGTGAGACAGAGTCGGGATTCAAACACAGGGGGTCTGGGACCACAGTAGGCTATCCTGGGGACTGAGATTTCTCTCCCCATAAAGAACGAAAACTTCTCGGCGCCTGTGGCTCAACGGGCTAAGGCACCAGCCACGTACACCTGAGCTGGCGGGTTCGAATCCAGCCCAGGCCACCAAACAACAATGACGGCTGTAACCAAAAAATGGCTGAGCATTGTGGTGGGCGCCTGTAGTCCCAGCTACTTGGGAGGTGGAGGCAGGAGACTCGCTTGAGCCCAGGAATTGGAGGTTGCTATGAGCTGTGATGCCACAGCACTCTACGCTGTGTGACAGCTTGAGGCTCTGTCTCAAAAAAAAAAATA
>CAUYON010047634.1:0-21326 GCA_963573935.1 Arctocebus calabarensis
TGTAGTCCCAGCTACTTGGGAGGCTGAGGCAGGAGACTCGCTTGAGCCCAGGAATTGGAGGTTGCTGTGAGCTGTGATGCCACAGCACTCTATCCAGGGTGACAGCTTGAGGCTCTGTCTCAAAAAAAAAAAAAAAAAAAAAGAATTAGTGTCTGTCCTATATAAAACAACCCTGTAGGACAGATTTGCATTCATAGGAAGTGTAAATCTTCTGTCCAACAGGGTTATTTTTTATAGAACAGACACTAATTCTTTTTTAAAACAATGATAATAGTGATCTACTCTATAGTTTCATAGTAATTGCTTTGTTTTTTATTTATTATTTAGTTTTTTGTTTTGTTTTGTTTTTTTTAAGACAGAGTCTCTCACTTTGTCATCTTCAGTAGAGTGCAATGACCTCATAGCTCACAGCAACCTCAGACTCTTGGGCTCACGTGATCTTCTTGCCTCAGCCTCCCAAGTAGCTGGGACTACAGGTGCCTGCCACAATGCCCAGCTATTTTTAGAGATGGGATCTCCCTCTTGCTCAGGCTGGTCTCAAACCTTTGAGCTCAAGCAATCCACCTGCCTCAGCCTCCTGGAGTGCTAGGATTATAGGTGTGAGCCATCACACCTGGTCTTTTTTTTTTTTTTGAGACAATCCCCTTTTATTGCCCTGGGTACAATGCTATAATGTCATAACTCACAGCAACCTCAATTTCCTGGGCTCAACCAATCCTCTTGCCTAAGACTCCCTAGTAGCTGGGGCCACCGGCACCCTCCACAATGCTCAGCTAGTTTTTCTATTTTTAGTAGAGATGGGGTCTCACTCTTGCTCTCTTGAGCTCAGGAGATCACCTGCCTCAGCCTCCCAGAGTGCTGGGATTATAGGCCTGAGCCACTGTGCCTGGCCTATTAGTAAAGCAGTTGTTTTCTCTCTTAGAAAACAGAACTTTAACTTAGGTTTGGTTGTAAGTGGAGGAATAAGGAACAGAGTAATTGTCATGGAGGTACCAGTACCTGATCTTATAGGTAATAATGAAATTGTCTTTATTATTATATTACATGTTTCTTGAGCTACGGTGAGTATATTTTCCAAACCAAAAGTTAGCACACCCTCTCTAAGAATATTTTTCTATTTGTGGATTTCTTTGTAAGAAGTACATCAAATACACATTTAGGAATAAGTTATTAGCAGTTGAGACTATCCGGGATAACCTGACATTGGGTTGCCTTGCTTAGAAGATAGGAGGTTGACTCTTCAAAAGAGAAGTGTGCTGTATTTTTTGTTTTACTCTACTGGTTTTTCATCAACTGAGCACAATGTTGATGTCAACAGTCTTAAGAGCTGTGGCCTGACACTGCCTGTCTACCCAGAGTAGAGAGCTAGACCACTGGTCAGTGTGGAGCCTTGATTTTTATTACGAAAGACATCTTTGCCTATCCTTGAAGCCTGTAGGATGGATAAGTAGAAACAGTACTGACCCAGGAGTGTCCTATCTGACTGACCTTATTACCTAATTTGCATAGATCATACACTTAGGAACCAGTGGGTTTTTGGTGGTGGCACATGCACATCAGGGAACAAATAACTTCATTGAACTCTTGGGTTTTCTGAGTTTCTTCATCTTGTGCAAATGACTTCCTGTAGGTATGGGAAATATTGGTCAAGATAGGGTCTTTTCTTAGGCCATGCATCCAGTCATGCATAGATGCGTACTGCAGAACAGAAGGAAGAGAGCAAAGAAATAGCAAAAGTTCCAAAAACAAATCAAGGAAACCAGGGGAACTAAAGAGGAAACAGACATTGAGAAATTCAGAAAGAAATGAGACTAGTAGAGAATATGTTCGTGTGTTCAGAGTTACTTTCTGTGGTATACATATATTTCTGAAGAGTATAATTCTGTGATGTATTATAAAAAATTACTTTTCATTCTCTGAGATTTTCAAATGATTATCCCTTTCTAAGTTTTTGTAATATCTGGCTCCACATTCTATGTTATGAGATTTGTAGTTCCTCCTAGACCTCTTATCCCAATACAGCAAATTCTGCAGCTGCTTTCTGGCAGTGCTAGAAAGTATCTGAGTATTCTTGATTGTTTTCTTGCCCCAAGACATGGAGTCATCTCCCATCCAAGGAGTTCAGGTTCCTTTTATTTATTTTTATTTATTTATTTTTTTGAGACAGTGTCTCACTTGGTCACACTTGATAGAGTGCCTTGGTGTCACAGCTTATAGCAACCTCAAACTCTTGGGCTTAAGCGATTCTCTTGCCTCTACCTCCCAGGTAGCTGGGACTATAGGCGCCGACCACAACACCTGGCTATTTTTTTGATTGTAGTTGTCATTGTTGTTTTAGCTGGCCCAGGCTGGGTTCGACCCCTCTAGCCTCGGTGTATGTGGCTGGCCCTGTAACCACTGTGATATGGACGCTAACCCTGGTTCCTTTTAGTGGATTGTAATTACATGTGTTAGAAGTCAAAATCTGGGTTCAAGGCAGCTCGAATCCAGCCCAGGCCACCCCACAACAATGACGGCTGCAACCAAAAAATGGCCAGGCGTTATGGTGGGCACCTGTAGTCCCAGCTACTTGGGAGGCAGAGGCAGGAGCCTTGCTTGAGCCCAGGAATTGGAGGTTGCTGTGAGCTGTGATGCCACAGCACTCTACCCAGGGTGACAGCTTGAGGCTCTGTCTCAAAAAACAAAAAAAAGAAATATGTGCCATCTTGCAGTACGTGTTTTTCTGGTTTTTTTTTTTTTTTTTTTTTTTTTTGGTGTTTTTGGCCAGGGCTGGGTTTGAACACACCACATGTGGCATATGGGGCCAGCAGCCTACTCCTTTGAGCCACAGGCGCCGCCCATTTTTCTGACATTTTTCTCAGCATTATTTTAAGATCCATGTGAATGAGGCTTTAGTTTGTTCATATTTACTGCTTTATTTTATTCTGTTGTATCAGTATGCCAGAATTGTTATGTCTTCCTGTGTTCTAGCTTTTTGCTGATAGAAAAACACTGCTATGACACATTCCTGCATATGTCCTTATAGGATTTTCTCCAGGCTGCTATTTTTGTGAAGCATTTTTACATGGCCCCACAATAAGAAATATATTTTCCTTTGTTTGTTGTTTTTTGTTTGTTTTGTTTGTTGTTTTAAAAAAGAAGGTGCTCCCTCTATTCTCTCCTGCCCTTTGCCTAAGAAATACATTTTCATCATGAATTACAGTACATATACACACGCGACCGAACCAAGAATGAGGTAAAAATGTAACAGACACTATTCTGTTCTATTTCATTAAAATTCTGTCTGTGACCCACTGACTTGATTTGAGACCCAGTGGCTTACAACAAGTGGTTTGAAGAACTGCTTTGAGAATGAATTTGCTTGAGTATTGAATGTTTTTAAATGCTAACCGCGGCTAAGCGCCCATAGCTCAATGAGTAGGGTGCCGGCCACATACACCAAGGCTGGCAGGTTTGAGCCTGGCCCAGGCCTGCTAAACAACAATGACAACTACAACCAAAAAATAGCTAAAAATAACTAAAATGATTAAAAATAGCCCTGCATTTTGGTGGGTGCCTGTAGTCTCAGCTACTTGAGGAGGCCAAGGCAAGAGAATCGCTTAAGCCAAAGAAGAGTTTGAGGTTGCTGTGAGCTATGATGCCACCGCTCTCTACTGAGGCGACATACTGAGACTCTGTCTCAAAAAAAGACAAATAAATAAAAAATAAATGCTAACCTAAGAAAACTATGTCAATTTGTTTTTCAGAGTGATTGAACCAGTCTGACACAGTAGGTGAAACTTCCTTTTGCTCCAACCTTGGCTGTGTCTGCAGGGTTGCTGTTGGCAGGGTGGTCTTTGTCATGGGTGTAAAATCGTATATCCTAGATTTGCGTTTCCCCATCACCGATTGATTATCTAGTGAAGAAACAATTATAGGCAATGTTTCGATGCAGTAATAGAGATGTGCTCCTGGTGCAAACTAGAGATCAAAACACTGAGCCGGGGCAGTCAGGGAAAGCTCCACTAATAAGAGCTTTCAGAAGGTTGTCTATAAGAAGCCGTTTAGCATTTTAGAAGTCATTTCTTTTTCTTTTTTCTTTTCTTTTTTTTTTTTTTTTTTTGAGACAGTCTCACTATGTCACCCTTGGTAGAGTGCTGTGGTGTCACAGTTCACAGCAACTTCAAACTCTTGGGCTTTAGCAATTTTTTTTTTTTTTTTTTGAGACAGAACCTCAAGCTGTCACCCTGAGTAAAGTACTGTGGCATCACAGCTCACAGCAACCTCCAACTCCTGGGTTCAAGTGATTCTCCTGCCTCTGCCTCCTAAGTAGCTGGGACTACAGGTGCCCACTACAACGCCTGGCTATTTTTTTGGTTGCAGCCATCATTGTTGTTTGGTGGGCCCAAGCTGGATATGAACCTGCCAGCTCAGGTATATGTGGCTGGCGGCTTAGCCACTTGAGCCACAGGCGCTGAGCCAGCGATTCTTTTGTTTCAGCCTCCCAAGTAGCTGGGACTATAGGCACCCACCAGAATGCAGGGCTATTTTTAGTCATTGTTGTTTAGCTGGTCCAGGTCAGGTTCGAACCCACCTGGGCCAGCTAAACAACTCGGTGTATGTGGCTGACACCATAACCACTGTACTACGGGCACCAAGCCTAGAAGTCATTTCTAACCTGAATTCTGCCAAGGTAAAATGTTTTTCTTCTGTTACCATGCACTTTTCTAAATGCAAAGTAGATCTCAGCCTTTCTTGGATCTTGAGTGAGGCCTGTGAGTATCTAATGAAAATTATGGACCTACCTTCTAGAAAAAATATATACGTGCACATATATAAATTTGACATACAATTTCAGAGAGTTCCTGCGTTTCTAGGATCTTCAGGGAACAGGATAGCCAACTAAATTCCCAGGGACTCCCCAAAAGGGAAATGACTAATTTTCTATTCAAGTCTGAGTTGTTGACTATACTGGGATGAGACCACTCCCCTTTCCAGGACTCACCCCACCTTCTGTAAAAGTTTAATGTGGCCTACAGCTTTGCATTGGTGTCAGAATTGATTTGGTATCTGTCATGAGGCCCCATATATAGACAATGTGTGTATAAAAAGTGTGTGCTGTTAGGCGGAGCCTGTGGCTCAAGGAGAAGGGCACCAGCCTTCAAACCCGGCCCTGGCCAAAAACTGGGAAAAAAAAAAAAAAGTGTGTGCTGAAAATGAGTCGCAGAGCTGAGATTAGGAATTTATCAAAACACTAAAAATTGAAGCTGGAAGCAACTAATAAACACCCTCAGACTATCTAGAGAAAGTTGATGGATTGCATGTTTTCCCCAAAACGAAATGTTAGATTGAACCAATTTTATTTAAATCTTAATGGACAGGATAACCCAGGAGCCTTGAGGCCTTAGTGACTGATAAGGGTTACATGGGCCCCAGTTATACATAACCGATTTGTTCATGCTACTGATATAGTTCATAGGTGGGCTTAATTTTATATGTGTAAATTGATCTTTAAAAAAAATTGGTTTATGCTTTCTTTATCTGCCAGGACCACAGACATTTTTCAGCTGTTTCCCTTAGGGCTTCTTTTAACTCAGCTAGTGCCAAAATTTAGAATCTGTCCTACCACTTTGGCTCCAAGGAACTATTCACTACCCGCCATCTGACTCAACATCCAGTCAGGGCTTGACTTAATTAGATGCTTCACTGTCTTCTGAGATTGCTCTACCTCTTCCCCACCTCACCCAGAATCCACAAGTCTGAAATAAGGCTGCATTGTAATAGAGGAAATCCTTTGTTAACTTTCTGAAATGACCTTCTAGAAGCTATCTTTTGTTTGATGTGATAAGAAGTATACGTGTCTTAAGTCACAAAACAGGTATTCTAAGCTCTGTTGGGAAATTAGCGTTTTAGAAGGTAGAAAGTATATGATTCCCCCAAGTAGAAAACTGTTGCCCCTCGGTGGATTTTTATCAGCTTCCTTTGGAGAGTATCTTTAGCAAAATAAATGTGAGGTTTGATGCACAATAAAGAAAACTTGTATTGGTAACTGTAGATGGTACAAATTAAGGACAAGCACTCAGAAAAATCGGGTTTGGCCAAGGAGACAGTGAAGCACATCTCTGTTGGGCCAGAGATTGTTATCCTTTTCTTTTGAATTCAAAACCAATTATTAGGGGGCGCCACCTGTGGCTCAAAAGTAGGGTGCCAGCCCCATATGCCGAAACTGGTGGGTTCAAACCCAACCCTGGCCAAAAACTGCAAAAAAAATTATTATATTTTTAATGATCCTAAATATGTACCTAAATTTAATTAGGGGCTTTTATCTGTGGAACTAAAGGTGGGCTCTGATAGGAGCAATTACTGACCAGGCAGCTGCTTATAGGTTGTGACTGCATTGGAGTCTCAAGAAAGATTGGTTTAATGATTTGGCAAATCCAAGGCATGGGTTTTTGGGGTTTTGTTGTTTTGTCTTTATTTTTTCACTCTTCAAGAGTCTTTAGGGGGAAAAACTCCATTTCACAGTTTTTAAAATACAGAATCTCACTTTGTTGCCCAGGCTTGAGTAGTACAGTGGCATGATCATAGCTCACTGCATCTTTGAACTCCTGGGCTCGAGTGATCCTTCTGCCTCACCCTCCCATGTAGCTAGAACTACAGGAATGCGCCACCTACCTGGCTAATTTTTTATTTTTAAATTTGTTTGTAGAGATGGGAGTGAGGGAGTCTTGCTATGGTGCTCAGGGTGGTCTCAAACTTCTGTCCTCAAGGGAGTCTCCCATTTAACGCCTCCCAAAGCACCAGGATTGTAGGCATGAGCCACTATGCCCAGCAGATTGTTGTCTTATTTTAATAAATTGCTACAGCTACCCCAGCCTTCAGCAACCACCGCAGTAAGCAGCCATCAATATCAAGGCAAGACCCTTACACCAGTGAAAAGTTTATGACTCTCCTGAAGGCTCAAATAATCATCAGCGTTTTTTACTAATAAATATATATATATATGTGTATGTATACATATTACACACACACACATACATATATATATATTTTTTTTTTTTTTTTTGAGACAGAGTCTCACTATGTCATCCTCAGTAGAGTGCAGTGGCATCACAGCTCACAGCAACCTCAAACTCTTGGGCTTAAGTGATTCTCTTGCCTAAGCCTCCCAAGTAGCTGGGATTACAGGCACGACCACAACACCTGGCTACTTTTTGCATTTGTCATTGTTGTTAGGCAGGCCTGGGCTGGATTTGAACCTGCCAGCTCCAGTGTATGTGACTGGCACCCTAGTCACTGAGCTACAGGTACCAAACAGATAATAAAATATTTTTTAACTAAGGCATATACATTATGTTTTTAGACATGCTATTGCACATTTAATAGACTACAGGATAGTATAACCATAATTCTTATATACCTTAGGAAAACCACAAAATTTGTGTGACTTCATTCATTGTAATATTTGCTTTATGGGCAGTGCCTGTGGCTCAGAGGAGTAGGGTGCCGGCCCCATATACTGGAGGTGGCAGGTTCAAACCCAGCCCCAGCCAAGAACTGAAAAAAAAAAAAAAAATTTGCTTTATTGCAGTGGTCTAGAACCAAGCCAACTATATCTCTGAGGTATGCCTGTACTTTTCACCCAGCTTCCCCACTTAGCATCTTACGCAATATGGCACATTTATCAAAATTAAGAGGTTGTGGGGGCAGTGCCTGTGGCTCAAGGAGTAGGGCACCGGCCCCATGTACTGGAGGTGGCAGGTTCAAACCTGGCCCCGGCCAAAAAAAAAAAAAAAAATTAAGAGGTTATGCTAACCAAACTCTATTCTGATTTCCCATTTTCCCACAAGTGTTCCTTTGCTATTCTAGGATCTAGTCCAGAATTGCCCAGTAGATTTAGGCAGCAACTTTTAAAACAAGACTTTTCCCCTTTCACCACCACATTTCAATAAAATACATACATTTTAGGGCAGCGCCTGTGGCTCAGTGAGCAGGGCGCCGACCCCATATACCCAGTTGGTTCAAACCCTGCCCCGGCCAAACTGCAAAAACAAAAAATAGCCGGGCTTTGTGGTGGGTACCTGTAGTCCCAGCTACTAGGGAGGCTGAGACAAGAGAATCGCTTAAGCCCAGGAGTTGGAGCCGTGAGCCGTGACACCACAGCACTGTACCAAAGGTAACACAATGAGAGTATGTCTCAAAAAAAAAAACCAAACATACATTTTAGATTTATAGTAGAGTCGCAAAGATAGAGCAAAGTGCCATGTACCCTTCACACAACACATTGCATTAACCATGGCACATTTGTCAGAACTGAATGACCTAACGATGCCACCGTCTTTTTATATCATCACAAAGACACTTCCCCTGGAGTTATATCTAGATTTTCTCAGGACCTCCAAGGCTGTGAGTGAGCCTCATGCTCATATGACTTCAAGATTGGAGTTAAAGTTAGGGCTTCTCATCCTTCCCAGGTCATGTTCTGCTGTGTCCTCCCTCAGCGTCCCCCTCCACAAATAGATAAAGGCAGTGTCTGGCTCCGGAAAGAATGTGGCAGGCCCTCAGCAAACTACTATACGTGTTCCTCAATTATGATGGGGTTACATCCCCATAAACCTGTTAATTGAAAGTATTTTAAGTGGAAAATGCATTTAATATATCTAACCTACCAAAACTCATAGTTCAGCCTAACCTACCTTAAATGTGCTTAGAATGCTTATAGTCCCCTATAGTCATCTAACACAAACCCTATTTTTTGGTTTTTTTTTTTTTTTTGGAGACAGAGTCTCGCTTTGTCACACTGGGTAGAATGCCATGATGTCACAGCTCACAGCAACCTCAAACAGTTCTCTTGCCTCAGCCTCCCAAGTAACCAGGACTATAGGTGCCTGCCACAATGCCCAGCTATTTTTATAGATGAGGTCTCTGTCTTGCTCAGGCTGGTCTCAAACTTGTGAGTTCAGGCAGTCCACCACCTCAGCTTCCCAGACTGCTAGGATTACAGGTGAGGTGTGAGCCACCACACCCAGCCTGAATCCTTTTATATTCATGTATAGCAATTTAAAAAAAACATAGTCCCCCCCAAAGCCTGTATATGCTAATAGAGAGAGTTTTTCCTTGGCTTCAGAATTTGTGCGCTATTGCCCAAGGTTGGTTTGTTTCATGAAGCAGCCAATCAGTTGGTCCATTGGATTTTAAGTAACTCTGCTTGATTACAACCCATTGTCATACTATAATTACATTAAATAAGACCTCTGGGGCTTGGCTCTGGTAGTACAGTGGTCACTGAGGGTGGCAGGTTTGAAACTGACCTGGGCCTGCTGGGCAGAAATGACAACTGCAACAAAAAGTAGCCACGCATTGTGGCCAGCACCTGTAGTCCCAGCTGCTTGGGAGGCAGGAGAATCACTTAAGCCCAAGAATTTGATGTTGCAGTGAACTGTGACACAATAGCACTCTACCTAGGGCAACTCTCTCATAGTGAGACTCTGTCTCAAAAAAAAAAAATTGCCAGAACAACCTTGAAATACCATGTCCCTCCCCAATTCCCCAAGCACAAGACCTGAGTCCCCAGTAGTGAAGTCTGCCATGTCTCCTCTGGCTATAGGTTTTGTCCATCCTTAACTGTTCTGTGCTAGACCACAGTGGATTTCCCGTCAGGAAGTCCTCCCTATCCAGCCTCTTTCTTTCCAACTGCAGAGTCTGGAACTTCTTTCTTCCTCTCCCACAGACACAGTCCTGGGAGAGAAGGATGGGGCTTAGTGGTTACAGCTCAGGCTCTGGAACCACATTCTCTGGGCCTGAATCCCAGCTCCACCACTGATAATTTTTAGCTTCAAATAAGCATGTCAGGCAGGGTTCCATCAGGAAGTGGTGGACTCACTCAAATTGGATAATTTGAGGAATATTTCATAACAGGATTATATACAAAGGTGTGGGCAGGGTGTTGGTAAGCCACAAGAGATAACAGATCTAGTAACAGTGGAATTTGTCACCCCGTGAGGGCCCTGAGGGTAGGGAGAGAATGACTCCTAGAATCTCTCTATCCAAAAGAAGAGGCTGTTGGCCCATAGAAGATGTGTAGCAGGCTCTGTCTCACCCCAGCTCCCTCATTATAAGAAAGCCTGCTGATCCTCCCTTCTTTCCAGGTTTATCCACGTGATAAAAGGATAGCTCAGAACTGTCTGCCTCTGGATTTTAATGATCAATTAGCATCTCAAATTTAGTCTATCAAAAATGGAAAGCTTTAATTTTCCCCTCATTTCAAACCTATTTCTTCCCTAATCTCAGTTAGTGGCACTGCCATCTACCCAACTGGTCGGTCCAAAGTCCTTGGTGTCATCCTGCATGTGGTAGAAACCTCCCTCTTCCCCCATGCCAGCTCTTCTGTCATTCCTCCTTGTTTACTGTCCTCCAAAATACCTCTCAGAACCACCTCCACCTCTCTCCACCTCCACTGCCACCCCTCCAGTCCATCATGTATTACTCCTAAGCCCCAGTAGGTCTCCCTGCACCTACTATCTATTCTCTACCTCCCAACCAGAGGGACCTAAAGTGTCAGTTGGATCATATCCTTCCTCTGAGTAAACCCACCACATTGCAAGGTCCTGACCAGATCCCCACCTCCACCACGGACAAAGCCACTCCATTCTAGGTACAAGGCCTCCTGGCAGTTATGTCCTTTGGCATTGAGCTCTTTCTGCCTTAGAGCCTTGGCATGTTGCAGGAACAGGGCGAATTCAAACAGACAGACACTTACACCAACAATATAGAGGATGGAACCTTTAATTGCCTGTGAGAACTCAGGTGCCTCAAGGCATGAAATGCTGAGTTCTGAAAACTAGTTTTTTTCCAGGCTCTTTTATACCTTTTTTTCTCCAGTTCAATATCAGCTACATAATTAGGGCTACAGATATTAGAAACCAGGGTATTCTTTTTTTTTTGAGACAGAGCCTCAAGCTGTCACCCTGGATAGAGAGCTGTGGCTTCACAGCTCACAGCAACCTCCAATTCCTGGGCTCAAGCAAGTCTCTTGTCTCCGCCTCCCAAATAGCTGGGACTACAGGTACCCGCCACAACGCCTGGCCATTTTTTGGTTGCAGCCGTCATTGTTGTTTGGCAGGACCGGGCTGGATTCGAACCTGCCAGCTCAGGTGTACGTGGCTGGCACCTTAGCCCGTTGAGCCACAGGCGCTGAGCTAGAAACCAGGGTACTCTTATTAGAGTTTTTTTTTGCTTTTGCTTTTCTTGTGTGTTTTTTTTTTCTTTGAGACAGAGCCTCAATCTGTCATCCTGGGTAGAGTGCTGTGGCATCACAGCTCACAGCAACTTCCAACTCCTGGGCTTAAGTGATTCTCTTGCCTTAGCCTCCTAAGTAGCTGGGACTACAGGTGCACACCACAATGCCCAGCTATTTTTTGGTTGCAGTTGTCATTGTTGTTTGGCAGGCCCGGGCTGGATTCAAACTTGCCAGCTCCGGTATATGTGTCTGGCGCCCTAGCCACTGAGCTACAGGTGCTGAGCCTTCTTTTGCTTTTCAAGTTTATTTAAGCTCAGTGTAAAGTTTGCTTTTATCCTTAGAGGAGGAGTTCTTCTGCAGCTGCCTGCTGCTTCTCAGGATCACTAAAAAGTATAAGATTTATTTCTCCTTCCTCAGGCATACATCATTTTCACCCCCACAGAAAACCCCATGCCCCATTTGTCCTCCCTGGTTCCTTCTCATCACTCCAAAGACGCCCTCTCCAACCACCTTGTCTAAAATACTTCCTCTCTCTTGTCATCACTGGGTTCTCCATTCCAGCACCCTGATCAATTACTTAATAGCACAAAGTTTGTAGTTATATAACTACTTTTTTTTTTTTTGGCAGTTTTTGGCTGGGGCTGGGCTTGAACCCGCCACCCCCGGTATATGGGGCCAGCTTCCTACCCACTGAGCCACAGGCACCACCCCAGTCTAAATGGTTTACCAGAGCCTGGGAGTGCTTGAGGCCCAGCTTGGGCTCAAGCTTTCAGGGGAAAACAAGCAGCTTCCAGGTCACAGAGTGGTCAAGTCACACTGTACTTCTCACTCAGGACAGAGAACAAAGTAGGGAGATGGGGGAACCACACACCACCACACGTCAAGTGCTCCTCTTTCCCTTTCTTCAGGCTCCAGTCCCCCACCCTAAAGCCCCTACTTCCTAGTTTTGTTATGGATAACTTCAGGAAAGTACAAAGAAAAAGGGCAACAAAAATCTACTCAGGATGATGACCAATGTGTGTGGACTGAAAATGGAGGAGAGAGGGGAAATGCCAGGAGATGTGACGAGAGAGCCAGCATGCCCAGGGGAAGGACTCTGTGAGGACCGGGTGGCTATTGGGTGTGTCCTTTTCTATTCTCTGGTTCCCTTAGATAAGAAGAGCAGTTTTGTCATACTCTCCCTCCATTCCACAGTCCTGCCAGCCCCAGTCCCACTTTGAAAGCATGTCAACCCAGGAGGACATATCAACCCAGCAGCTTTGGGTCTCTAAGTCCCAAAAAGACATAGCAAAATTCATTCTGATTGGGGCTCCAGGAGGTAAGAAGGGGAAACAGAGGCTATTGAACACAAGGGGAAATTAGAGGTGAAAACAAAGAATGGGGGTAGAGGGTATAATGAGCCCTATCTGCTGCTGGCCGAGAGGGATCAGGGGAGGATCTGCATTCATTAGTCTCCCTTGTGTTACATTATGGACCCTGGGCTGGGGCTCTTGTCCAGGGGCTGTAGGCAGGCCAGAGGGGAGACTGCAGCACGAGATCCATGGGGCATTCCCGTGGTCCCTGGACTCTGGCCCCTGGCATACAAGGCTTCCCATGGAAAGGGAGACACTGGTGACATTTTAACCAGTTAGCCCAGCACCAATCTAAACTGATCCCAGCCCAGCCCGGCCTCATGCCTCTGACAGCCCAGCAGTGTGGAGCAGACCCACAGAGAGGGGAGGTGTGCAGTGGCATGGAAGGTGAGCTGAAAGTGGGGATCTCCTGGGCTGGGCTTAGTCAAGCTCCAGGCACATGGAGCAGCATCCAGGGTGCTGGGGAAACTAGAGGAGGGTATGGGGCAGCCAGTCAATTGCCAGGGATTGGAAGGAAGAAAACAAAAATGTCAGGAGAGGGAACTGGGTGACTCTGGGCCTATATAATGAGGCCACTGTGAATTAGACGTCAAGGTGAGGTGAGGCTGAGGGAGGTAGCAGCCGAAGGGCAAGAACCTTCCAAGGGGGTGAGGGTCAGTATAGTTCAGTGGCTAGAACTTGAGCCCTAGATTTGAATCCCACCTCTGTTACATAGAAGCTATAAGATCTTGGGCAATTTATTTCATCTTTCTCAGCCCTGCTCCTTGTCTGTAAAATCAAGATAATTAGAGAGAATTAAATAGAACCTGCTTAGACCAGGCATGGTGGCTCACACCTGTAATCCTAGCACTCAGGGATGTCGAGGAGGGTGGATTGCTTGAGCTCACAGGTTTAAGACCAGCCTGAGCCAGAATGAGACCCCACCTCTAAAAATAGCCAGGCATTGTGGTAGGTGCCTATAGTCCCAGCTACTTGGGAGGCTAAGGCAAGAGAATCACTTAAGCCCAAGAGTTTGAGATTGCTGTGAGCTATGTTGCTACAGCACTCTACCAAGGGTGACAAGTAAGATTCTGTCTCAAAAACAAAAGAAAAACAGAACCTGCTTTACAGTATCCTTGTAACTTAGTAAGAGAACTCATGCATGATGCCCAGCTTCTAAGGGCTCAAGACAACTTGGAGAAATGATGAAAGCACAGAGGAGAGACAGGCCAGGCAGTGCCCCACAGCTTCTGAGCCCCCTTCTTTTGCAGGGCCAGCGGGCTATCTGCGTCGGGCCAGTGTGGCTCAACTGACCCAGGAGTTGGGCACTGCCTTCTTCCAGAAACAGCAGCTGTCAGCTGCCATGGCAGACACCTTCCTGGAACACCTTTGCCTGCTGGACATTGACTCTGAGCCAGTGGCTGCTCGCAGTACCTGCATCATTGCCACCATCGGTAAGCTCTACCAATCTCCCTAGACTCACAGTGGTTCTGGGGTGTGTTCGTCCTTCCTTCCTTCCTTCCTTCCTTCCTTCCTTCCTTCCTTCCTTCCTTCCTTCCTTCCCTCCTTCCTTCCTTCTTTCCTTCCTTCCTTCCTTTCTTTCTTTTTTTGAGACAGAGCCTCAAGCTGTCACCCTGGATAGAGTGCCATGGCATCACAGCTCACAGCAACCTCCAATTCCTGGACTCAAGCGAGTCTCCTGCCTCAGCCTCCCAAGTAGCTGGGACCACAGGCGCCCGCCACAACGCCTGGCCATTTTTTTTTTTTTTTGGTTGCAGCGGTCATTGGTGTTTGGCAGGCCCAGGCTGGATTTGAACCCGCCAGCTCAGGTGTACATGGCTGGCACCTTAGCTCATTGAGCCACAGGTGCCGAGCCTTTTCTTTCTTTTTTGAGACAGAGTCTCAAGCTATCACCCTGGGTGGAGTACTGTGGAGTCGTCACAGTTCACAGCAACCTCCAACCCTAAGGCTTAAGCGATTCTCTTCCCTTAGCCTCCGGAGTAGCTGGGACTACAGGTGCCTGCCACAATGCTTGGCTGTTTTTAGAGACTAGTTCTTGCTCTTGCTCAGGCTGGTCTCAAACCATGAGCTGGGGCAATCCACCCTCCTTGGTCTCTCAGAATGCTAGGATTACAAGCGTGAGCCACTTGCTCTTCAACCTCAATAAATATTTGTTGAACTCCACATAGATAAGGTTATGGGCCCTAGGAGTAGATTAGGGGAAAAAACAGACAAAAATTCCCATCTATAGGGGCTGATGGCCTAGCTGAGGATGACAACAAATAATAAACATAATAATTTTTAGGCTGGGCACATTGGCTCATGCCTGTAATCCTAGCACTCTGGGAGAAGGCACAGGAGGATCACTTGAGCTCAGGAGTTCAAGACCAGCCCAGCCAAGAATGAGACACCCCACCACCACCAAAAATAGGAAAATTACATAGATATTGTGGCAGGTAGCTATAATCTCAGTACCCTGGGAGGCTGAGGTATGTGGGTTGCTTGAGCTCAGGAAATTGAGACCAACCTGAGCAAGAGCGAGACTTCATCTCTACTAATTATAGTAGAAATCCCAGCACTTTGAGAACTTGAGGTGAGAGAATCACTTGAGAGCAGGAACTCAAGATCAACCTAGGAAACATAGTTTTTTCTACAAAAAATAAGAAAAAAAAAAAAAAGGGCGGCGCCTGTGCTCATCGAGTAGGCCCGCCAGCCCCATATACTGAAGGTGGCGGGTTCAAACCCAGCCTCAACCAAATTGCAAAACAGAAAAAGAGCCGGGCATGGTGGCGGGTGCCTGTGGTCCCAACTACTCGGGAGACTGAGGCAAGAGAATCGCCTAAGCCCAGGAGTTGGAGGTTGCTGTGAGCTGTGTGACGCCACGGCACTCTACCGAGGGTGATAAAGTTAAGACTCTGACTCTGTCTCTACAAAAAAAAGAAAGAAAGAAAAACAAACACTAGGCAGGTGTGGTGATGTGTGCCTATAGTCCCAGCTACTGGGGAGGCTGAGGCAAGAGGATAGCTTGAGCCCAGGCATTCAAGGATGCAGTGAGTTATAAGGATACCACTGCACTCTAGCCTGAGCAACAGAGCAAGACCTTGTCTCAAAAGAATAAACAAATTATAGGCTAAGAGCGGTGCCTGTGGCTCAGTCAGTAAGCCGCCGGCCCCATATACCGAGGGTGGAGGGTTCAAACCCAGCCCCGGCTGAATCACAACAAAAAAATAGCTGGGCGTTGTGGCGGGCACCTGTGGTCCCAGCTACTCAGGAGGCTGAGGCAAGAGAATCACCTAAGCCCAGGAGTTGGAGGTTGCTGTGAGCTGTGTGATAAAGTGAGACTCTGTCTCTACAAAAAAAAAAAAAAAAATTATAGGCTAAGTGCAGTGGCTTATGCCTGTAACCCTAGCAGTCTGGGTAGCCAAGGTGGGAGTATTGCTTGAGGTCAGGAGTTTAGGACCAGCCTGAGCAAAAGTGAGACTTCAGACTCCATCTCTACTAAAAATAGGAAATTTAGCCAGGCACAGTGGTTCACGCCTACAGTCCCAGCAAGGTGGGAGGCTGAGGATAACTTAAAGATAGGTGTTCAAAGTTGTAGTGAGTTATGATCATACCACTGCACTCCAGCTAGAGCAACACAGTAAGACTTTGTCTCAAAAAAAAAAAATGTTTAGGCTTGGCGCCTATAGCACAGTGGTTAAAGCGCCGGTCACATGCACCGAGGCTGGCTGGTTTGAACCCAGCCTGGGCCAGCTAAACAACAATGACAACAGCAACAAAAAAATAGCCTGGCATTGTGGTGGGCGCCTGTAGTCCCAGCTACTTGGAAGGCTGAGGCAAGAGAATTGCTTAAGCCCAAGAGATTGAGGTTGCTGTGAGCTGTGACACCATGGCACTGTACCGATGGCGACAAAGTAAGACTCTGTCTCAAAAAAAAAAGAAAAAAGAAAAAGGAAAGGAAAAGGAAAAATGATGGAGAACAGGGCATCTCAGGTTGAGGGAGGATCAAGGAAGGGAGACTGAGAGGGGTCAGCTAGTGCCATGTCACTGAAGCTGTACGTGGAGGGATGTGTGTCCCGAGCTGCTGTTGGGACCAGTAAGTGAGGGCCAAGTACCCAACATTACACTGAGCAACGACACAACCTTCTTGGCGACCTTAACAAGAACAGATGGGGCCAATGCCTGACTGGGGTGTGTTTAAGGGAGAATGGGGGAGGGGAGATGGAGTCAGCAAGTACAGATAACTCTGGCAATGAGCTTTGCTCTAAAGGAGAGCAAAGAATAGGGCTGAATGTAGTTGGAAGGGAAACCAGGATTAAAGGAATTTTTTTTTTTTTTTTGAGACAGAGTCTCACTTTGTTAGCTTGGGTAGAGTGCCCAGGGGTCACAGCTCACAGCAACCTCAAACTTCTGGCTTGAAATGATCCTCTTCTTGCCTCAGCCTCCCAAGTAGCTGGGACTACAGGCCCCACCACTAGCCCAGTTAGTTTTTCTATTTTTAGTAGAGCCGGTGCCTCGGCTCTTGCTCTGAGCAGGTCTCAAACTCCTGAGCTCAGGCAACCCTCCCACCTCAACCTCCCAGAGTGCTGGAATTACAGGGTGAGAGACTGCATTGGGCCAAGAGAATATTTTTTAATGAGGAAAGACATGACAGCAGGTTTACATGCTGATGGGAATAATCCAGGAAAAAAGTGAGACTCTGTCTCTAAAAAAAAAAAAAGAAAGAAAGAAAAAATTGGTGACAAGGAGGACCAGGACAAGGAGAATGGCTAACAATCTTTGTCCTTGAGCAAGTGAGGAGGGGAACAGTGCACAAGGAAAGACTAGCCTTGGCAAGGACTGGAGAGGTTAGTCGGCCGCTCTCAGGGGAGGTACGCGCGGAGCAGAAGCAGGGCAGGCTCAGCCTCTAGGGGCAGCGAGTACTCCCCTCTAAACCTGCGCATCCAGTGCGCACCCTGGGTTACCCCACACGCAGTGGTCGCAGGTACCTCAGGCCTTGCGGATGACACATCTTCCAAGACACTCCCCAGTGTGCCTCACCCAGGGAACAGATGTTGGCAGCAGGAGGGAATGGAGTGTGTAAGCAGGAGTTGTACGGGGCAGTGAAAGCCCGGTACAGAGACTCCTGTCTGGGGGTGATGATGGTTGGTATCGGAGCGCGATCTCTGGTCCAGGGCCGGCGTCTCGCTCGGTGGAGCGCCTCAAGGAGATGATCAAGGCCGGGATGAACATCGCGCGACTCAACTTCTCCCATGGTTCCCACAAGGTACTAGGCGAGCCGGGGAGGCGGGCAGGGCTACTGGGTGCCCGGTGCGGGCTCGGTCCCTGAAACCCCGCTCCATCCTGCTGCAGTATCACGCCCAGTCTGTCGCCAACATCCGCGAAGCAGCGGAGAGCTTTGCAACTTCCACGTTCAGCTACAGACCGGTAGCTATCGCCCTGGACACGAAGGGGCCCGAGATACGCACTGGGACCCTGATAGGGGTGAGAGGCGGGGCGGGGCCGGAGTGTCTGGGGCGAGAGGGGGCGGGGCGAGGCCCTAGAGCCGAGGACCGGGAGGAGGCGGGGCTAGGTGGGCCCCGGGGGCCTGCGCGGGACTGGCGCCCAGGGGCGGGGCCGATGAGGGGCGGGACCCGTGAGTCTGGGGCGGGCCTGGTCCTTCTGGGAGTAGGAGGAGATGGCCCTGGGTCCTCCGAACGAACTCACGCCCCTCTGGCTCTGCCCCAGGGTTCGGATTCCGAAGTGGAGTTGGTCAAGGGCTCGCCGGTGCTTGTGACCGTGGATCCGGCCTTCCAGATGCGGGGGGACGAGAACACCGTGTGGGTGGACTACCCCAATATCGTTCAGGTCGTGCCCGTAGGGGGCCGCATCTACATTGATGACGGACTCATCTCTCTAGTGGTCCGGAAAATCGGTGCGGACTTGCTTTCTGTCCTGACCATGCTAACATCTGGCATATCCTTTCCCCTTTGGTGCCCCCACTCGTCCTTAGGCCCACCGCAACTTCCCTTCACCATGTATCCTTTTCCCACCCGTCCCAGGAGACCCCAGCACTCAGACACTGCACCCATCTGCGTTAGGGATGGGCTTGTAGGTTAGTCATTTCTTCCACGTTCGTTTTTTGGTGCCTATTCGGGACCGTGCCCAGAACGTGGGTGGAGAGATGAGTTGGACAGGACATGGCTCCTGATCTCCCGGGGGTCCAAGCCCGGTGTTCTTTGGGTCATGGCTGTGCCCAAGGCCTCACCCTTGACCAAATTTGACTCTTCTCATGTCCACAGGCCCAGAAGGGCTGATGACTCAAGTAGAGAACGGTGGCATCCTGGGCAACCGGAAGGGTGTGAACTTGCCGGGTGTCCAAATAGACCTTCCTGGGCTGTCAGAACAGGATGTCCGAGACCTGCGCTTCGGGGTGGAGCACGGTGTGGACATTATCTTTGCCTCTTTTGTGAGGAAAGCCAGTGATGTGGCTGCTATCCGCGATGTTCTGGGGCCGGAAGGACAGAATATCAAGATCGTCAGCAAAATTGAGAACCACGAAGGCGTGAAGAGGTGAGGCTGGGTCTTTGGTCCCATCAGGCCCTATTACTATCTTCTTTCCTCTCCTGTCTGCCTCTCCCTGGCATCTGCCACAGCCCTGATTCCCTCAACCCCCAGGTTTGATGAAATCCTAGAAGTGAGTGATGGCATTATGGTGGCACGAGGGGACCTGGGCATTGAGATCCCAGCGGAGAAGGTTTTCCTGGCTCAGAAGATGATGATTGGGCGCTGCAACTTGGCAGGCAAGCCTGTTGTCTGTGCCACACAGGTGTGGAGCACTCTGGGGGCACTCTGTGGGTTTTAGGTACACTTGAGGGTTAATACCTACACCTTAGGTCTATAGCTCATTTCTCTGTCCAGTATTTAATCCTCAGACAGCCAAGTGAGGTAGAAATACTATGACTTCTACTTTCAGATGAGAACACTGAACTGCCAGGATCACACAGTTTGTGATTGTTTCCCTGGTTTTCAGGGCATTCTCAGAGTGTGGTTATGCAAGCAATAGCTTGGGCAGGGTCCTCAGGCTGAGTGTGACTCCTACAGCTCTTATGTCCATGGTATCCTCCAGATGCTTGAGAGCATGATCACTAAGCCACGGCCAACAAGGGCAGAGACAAGTGATGTGGCCAACGCTGTGCTGGATGGGGCAGACTGCATCATGCTGTCAGGGGAGACCGCCAAGGGCCTCTTTCCTGTGGAAGCTGTAAAGATGCAGCATGCGGTAGGGCTTACAATGAAAGGCGAGTGGGCCAGGGGACCCTAGCACCCCTGCCCAGCCTGACAGCCTGGTTCTTGCAGATTGCCCGGGAGGCAGAGGCTGCAGTGTACCACCAGCAGCTGTTTGAGGAGCTACGTCGGGCAGCACCGCTGAGCCGTGACCCCACTGAGGTCACTGCTATTGGCGCTGTAGAGGCCTCCTTCAAGTGCTGTGCTGCTGCCATCATTGTGCTGACCACAACTGGCCGGTGAGGGGTCAGGGGTAGGCTGGGGTGGGCCATAGACCTGGGTTTAGTTTAGTCATCAAGGATGGAGAGTATCATTCTGGGATAAGAGAAGAGGTATCAATGAGAGCCAGAGGCCAGGAGAGGCAGAACCAAGACAGTGAGCTGCAAGGGGCTGAAAGGGGACAATGGTATCACTACACATATTAGCTTAGAGGTGATTTGGGCTTCTAGAGCTCAAAGGCAAGCCCACTTAGCCCCCAGGGCCTTAGTATCCTGAGGTGTTACAGAGGACCCAGTGGGCCTTGCTCTGAAACTTAGTTCTGTGAACCTGTTGTTTCCTTATGTCTGTTGTGAGTCAATCATTTGTTTCTCATGGGTTATGGAGACTTTTAGTACTACACAGGAGACTTTTAGTACTATGCAGAAATTAAGGCTTGGCCCCCGTACCTCAGTAGTTAGGGTACTGGCCACACACACCAAAGCAGGTGGGTTTGAACCCAGCCGAAGCCTGCTAAACAACAATGACAACTGAAACAAAAAAACAGCTGGGCATTGTGGTGGGCACCTGTAGTTCCAGCTACGTGGGAGGCTGAAGCAGGAGAATCACTTAAGCACAAGAGTTTGAGGTTGCTGTGAGCTGTGATGCCATGGCACTCTACCCAGGGCAACATAATGAGACTCTGTCTCAAAACAAAAAGCAAAAAACCAGTGCCCTATGATTGCACCAATGTACAGAATTATGATTCAATAAAATTATAAAAAAAAAAAAAGCAAAAAACCAAAGAAATTAAGAACCATGTAAATAAACATGGTCAAAAGGGTTTTATGTTTCTTTCTTTTATTTTTTTGAGACTGAGTCTCAAGCTGTCACCCTGGGTAGAGCACTGTGTAGCTCACAGTAACCTCCAACTCAGGCTCATGCAATCCTCTTGACTCAGTTTTTCTATTCTTAGAGACAGGGTCTGGATTTTGCTCAGGCTGGTCTTGAACTCCTGAGCTCAGGCAATACACCCACCTTGGCCTCCCAGAGTGCTAGGTTTATAGGTGTGAGCCACTGGGCCCCAGCCAAGGTCAGGCATTCTTTTTTTTTTTTTTTTGAGACAGAGTCTCACTGTGTTGGTAGGGTGCCTTACCGTCACAGCTCACAGCAATCTCAAACTCTTAGGCTTAAGCAATTCTTTTGCCTCAGCCTCCCAAGTAGCTGGGACTACAGGCCCCACCACAACACTGGGTTATTTTTTGATTGCAGTAGTCATTGTTGTTTAGCAGGCCTGAGCCGGGCTTGAACCCACT